>JABFPB010001302.1:0-26230 GCA_022817645.1 Ceratoteleas bidentatus | reverse complement strand
ACTACCAACATAATCCCTAGATTTTTACGAGTGAAGTATAATATTTTCCCTTCCGAGACAAGAAAATATGTTGGTAGCCTGAAGGGCTACCAACATGTTTTCTTGACGAGGGAGGGAAAATAATTATATCTTCAGACAAAGTTTTGAGTTTCTTAATTCACATTCTTTGAAATAGAAAAACATTTTAATAGCGAAAGGACTACGGTATATATGACCATTGAACGGTATCATAACAATAACATCACGAATCAATCTAATGGCATTGTTTCAAAAATAAAAATACAATGTGAACATAATTGAAATGAAATGAGATGTTAAAATATGAAAATTATGTATTAAATCACCTTCTTTGAAAAATAAAAGCGAAGGAACTACTTTGTATATTACCATTGAAAAAATAACATGTTAAAAATTATAAGCGAAGGAACCCCGCCCTCGGACCCCGTCCCCGGACCCCGCCCCCGACCATCCGCCATCGGACCCCCGCCCCCGACCCTCCGCCACTGATACTCCGCCACTGACGCTCCGCCCCCGACCCCCGCCGCCACCCCCGCCCCCGCCCCTCCCTCGCCCCGCTCCCCTTTTGCCAACCCCTTTCCGCGACCCCCAATAATTTAAACCGAAAATGTCTTTCACGTGAGATGATGTCACTCGAATGCTACACTCGAAAGCTACACTGGGAAAAAGGGGTATGTCGAATCAACATTAAAAATGAAGTAACATGAGCTAGTTGTTTCAGCATGGCAATATGTTCGATCAACAAAACCACCATGTTAGCTCAACATGGTTTTGCATAGCAATGACTCTATTACAAAGTAATTCCAACATCTGTGGCTAACTTCATTTTAAATGTAAACACAACCTCACTTTTCAGTTGCATCTGACGATTTTTGTGTTGGATCAGCACATTTTTTTCCCAGTGCAGTACACTCTTAAAAGTGATATAAAATCCAATTGTCGAGTCGAAATCCTCCTGTGATAGGAAGGTTTATATCACTAATCGGAAAATTCCTCGTGTCACAGGAGGATTCCGACTCTGACAATCGGATTGTTTTAAGAGTGAAAAACAAAACTGATTGATATAAACGAATTCATTTTAAACGATAAAACAACTTACGATATGATATCGTATCATTTAATTACAATTCGATACAATTGCTTTCGTGCTACAATTTATATTGTTTTCGTTACAACATTGTTTTCTCAGTGTGCGTGTCGTGTTTCCTTGTTGTTGCTGTTGCTTTCTGATTATTTGAATTTGTCGATTCCTTGTGTAAGTTATGACATCATTACGCTTTTCGTGATGTCCTGTGATTTACTATGTCGCGGTCCACATACAATGTACAAGTTCGGACTAGCCGCTAAGTAAGTATATCTCTAAAATTGTCGATAAATATCTTCATCAGTATAACAAGTTTGTGTGCAGTCCGAGCGAATGAAACGCCCGACGATGGAAATCTCGTGGCCAACTTTTTCTATTACATCGCTCGGGCTAATGTAAAGCTTGACTTGAGAGTTTCGTCTTAACTCGCGTCGCAAACTTGGAAATTATATTTGCCGAACGTCAAGATGAATTCCATTTCAGTATTAGGTCATCTCAATGTTCAGTTAAGAGTTCGCGTCTTGACGCTGGGACGCGGATCCGATGCTTCGAGGGTGTGTTTGGCGTCGCCGAACTTTCGCCGACATTTCGTTGAGGCGCCGAAAAAAGTCGCGCTGGGGCAAGAATGAGACGGGTTTGATGGAAACGTTTTGTATAAATTCATTGTAAACAGCGCATTTTATAATAAGACATCATAAATAAACAATGAATTCAGTTGCATCTAACTCCAAAACTTCGATCAGTAGATGTCGCGACAATCGCATTCAAAGGTACGGATAAGGCCTATAGTTCATGAATCGTCTATAAATAGTCTATGCATAGTCCATGAATAGTACTATATGGAATGATCTGGTAGAATCCAGAGATTGTTCACATTCAGTTAGCAAATACAGACTATGGATAATCTACAAATGACTAACGCATAATCAAATAGAGTCCATATGCAATTTAATAGTAGCATACACTCAAACTCTCACTATTGATATTCTCATTATTAACGTCGTTTCTAACCTACAAACGACTATCCACCAATGAGAGTGCTTGAAATGATCATATGACTACACTTCAGTAGTTAAAGATTTCTGGTTCCGACGACGTTAACCGTGAGACGTTCGAGTGTATACAGAATCAATGTATATCCCGAATATCGTACATGACTAGGCTAGATGTAAGTTGCAGATAAATCATTTATATAATCCATTTATAGTCCATGTAAATCAACAAATTAATCATTTACGTAGGATCCATAAGTATTGGTCCTACAATAATGGAATTGCTTCCCATGACGTTACGATAGTCACATCTTATCGAGTTTCCATCAAACACGACCATTCAGTTTGCCACTGATTATCGCAATTTCGACTCGATATAACGTCGCTAGAGCTACACTTTGGGAAAAAACAAATACTTTGTGACATTATATCAAGGCAGAAATATTTTAGACAAATCGATGATTAAGCTATAATAATTCGAATATTGTATATATCGTAAAAAGCGCTTAGAAGTGTTGCAAGTAGAGGGGTACATATAAATAAACTTATCAGCGTACGCTCGGTATATATAAATTATATATAATTCTTTTAGTCAGTGGGTGGTTTTCGATCACCGTTTAATACCCAGTGGTACATTGTACAAAGTTGGTCTATTGAAGACCTTCGTTTTTCCCTATACGAATTCGTTTAGAAAGTTTATTGTAACGTTAAATTCTCCGTGGTGCGACGATGTCAAAAATATGGCCGACTCGGGCATAACGAAACCTTACAAAACAATTTCCGAAGTTGCTTTTCGACGAGTCGGTCGACGCTTTTCGAATATACCCGAACTTTGCGAAATGCAAAAATATTTCGGCATTCCGGAGATTGGAATGTCCAATATAGCGCGAGCAAATTCGTTCAATTTGCAATCGCACATTTCGAATCAAATAATCAAGTTTCCGGGAACAAAAATGTTTGTCCATTGAATTTGCAGACATTCTGAATGTATCCGGTAATAAAAGAAGGTCAGTCTGCTTTTTTGAGCAGCGAAACGCAGGACTGGGTCACTCGGCTGAGGGTCCGAAAAGTCAATTCGCGAGTGCAAAAAATGTACTGATTGTGAGGCGTTAACGTCTTCCCCGATTTCGCTCGAAATATTTTCTGGACTCAGAACCTAGGCGTTAACTTCGTTTGTAACTTCCGCTGCTGTTTGAAATCGAATTCAAATCCACTTTTAGACGATGTTCTGGTCTTGTTACTGCAGATGCGTACAATTATATTCACGGTTATCGTCACGCGACTCATTAATGAGATGTCTTCAAAAATTAACTGACGAAATTTTAGAAAGTTCGTACTTCAACAAGCTCTATGAGACGATTTTGGCAACTTTTCAAGTGCAAACAATTTGGACATTATATTGCGAAACATTCAAAAAGATGAGTAATTTTTTACTCATCTTTTTGAGTTAGATTTAGAGTAATTTCAAAGTTACGTCCGGTTTCATGCTAACGGCTTTCAATCAAGATTTTCAGCGTAAAATTTTTGGGATCAAATGTCTCGTAAACGAAACGATTCTACATTTCGAAATCAAGCTCGGAATTTCGTGCGAAATTCGAGATGCATTTCTCTAGTCTGGAATTGTCCTGATATACGGGAACTGCGACCGTATAAAAATGATCAACCATTTACGTCAGCGCAACACTGCCAGGGCGGCGCCACTTAAGTCATGCAGAGAGTTCGTAAAATGAAAAGGAAAAAAACATCCAGACCCTTCGCTCGCAGTAGTGAAAGACATAGTGTTGCCTATTGATTTTAGAAATTGTTTTTCCGACATTGCCACCAATTCATAAATAAGTACAAATGGACCTAATTTTTCTTTCCTCTAATTGCGATTGAAAAATCGTGAAATAAAACTTTTTTATTTGTTTTTAAACGAAACTAACAGAACTAACAAAGTTAACAAAACTAATGAAACTAACAAAAGTTCAAAAGCTCGAAAAAAGTTTCAACAGTTTTTTTTCGCAAATGGACGTCGAGATCGGATTCACACAGGCAAATGGAATCTGATTTCAAAAAGTTGCAGCCGTCTGTAGGTTTTCGAAAAGACTGCGCGTCACGCAATAGTTAATTATCGGCTCAGATAAAATCGATAGCGACCAGTTGTCGATGGCGAACAGCGGCGCGAATTTATTGCGGGCGCATTAGACAATTTCCCGCGGCGGTGAATCATTTGCCAGGCCATCGGCCGAAACGCTCAAATTGCCGGCCGTTAGACACTCGTTCCGAGGAAGAACGCTACATTAAGATAAACCGGCCATTTACGTCGAACGAGCGCAAAGTTGGCACTACGTTGATTCAATGCGTTCGCCAATTGCGACGTTGCGACTTCCCTTTTTGCTCGACGCGCAGTAAAGATTCTTTTAAGCTGAAATCGAACGTAATCGCCGACTCACAATCTCCATAACCTCACTTCAGCTGCTCTTTTATACGGTTCGTTCCCTGTTAAAAATGACGTATTAAAACATTTTAAAAGATTTTAGAAACATATTGAAACGTATTCCCAATTTTACTTATTAGACAATGTCTTATCCTTTACGTATACGGTCATATTCATACATATCAACGCATCACAGCAAACATTACCTATTTTTATCCATAGCGATTCGTTTCAATGAGGTTATTGTCTCCGTTTTTCCGTATAAATTACATAGATACGAAATCGAAGTAAAATTATCGATGAAAAAAGTCCAACAAATAGGATTCGATCTCAGAACCTCGAAGTTCTCAATCCAGTATTCTATCCACTCGATCACGGCAACTTCTGTCCGCAACTACCGTTTTTAAAATATCACTTACAACAAGGGAGATTCATTTAATGAGTAAGATTCTTTATACGACAATTGCAGTGAGAAGTCGCCGTGGTATAGCGGACTGCAAACTTCGAGATCGTTTCCTATAAGTGGATTTTTTTCATTGAAAATTTTACTTTTATTTACGATATACGTAATTTATACGGGAAAATCGTATGACAATAACCGCATTGAAACGAATTGCTGTGGATAACAAATGTGAAATCTTGATAGTGATGTGTTGATATGTCTAAATACGTCTTCATATGTAATGTTTTCAAATATTCCAATGACTTTCAAAACGTTTTAATACCTCATTTTTAACAGGATTGGAGCTTGGGTTGCAACTGAGTTGAGTGCATATGTAGCGCAGACGAAGTTCATGTATTGGAAGCTGGACACGGTAGTGTCTCTGGCCAAGAACAAAAAATGTAAATGTCAAAGACACTACTACTACTGTGCCTTATCCAAATGTGCATTGTTATAAAAAAAGCAAATCGAACGAATTGGTACGTTATCTCAGAATAGTCCATATACAATCATTATACATTCCATCATAGTCTAAAAAAGTATCAACAAAGTATAAGTCACATATTTCCTATACGTAGTATTACGTCGCTGCTTAAAGACTATGTGTAGTCCATATTCCTTAAATTTCAATAAATGAATATTTATTTATTCTAAGTGAAAAGTCGTGCAATTAAAAAAATAAGAGTGAATGTGCTTTTTAATAAGTGAATATTCACTTATTTTAAGTGCATATATACTTATTTGAACAAGTGCATGTATTTCACTTTTTGAAATTTAGAGAGTATATGTCCTATGCATAATCAACGGTTTATACATTGTCAATCTGTGGATCGAGAACGAGCGTATACGATTTGAATAGTCTTTGTATAATGTAAAATCCGCGTAAAAACCGCAATAAAAATGTGCATGCCTAGTTCGTATAAGATTCGAATAACATATTACTCATATAAAGTCATGTCAATATATTATTTTGTATTTTTTTCAATTCCTAGTCCATGTGTATTGAAGAATATTCTTTGTTAGTTATATATATAGTAACATGCATAATCTATTCATATTTTATCTATGATCCGTACATAGTCGATGTATAAATCTAGCATAGGACAGATGTAATCCGTAAAAGTCATAAATGGACTATCCAAAAGCTTTCCATTTTATTGTACAGATTGTATGAATGAACTATTCATTCATTAATCTACAAATTAATGAATGAATAGTTCATATTCATTCGGTATCTTCTGTGCGGGGTCTGTAATGCTCAAATTAATATATTATGCAAATTAGAGCACAGTAAGTGCATGTCCATATTCAGTTCACTTAGATTTCAGGTATGTTCAACAAATGGTCAACGCATAATCCATCGAAATTTAATCCCTCATATATAGTCCATACTCCGAATATGAATAGATCAAATTGAATCCACCTATTTAGTTACATACATATATGCATTATCAATAAAATATAATCTCCATAAAAATCAAGAAATTGTTCATGTATACTCTATGTTTATCTGTATAGTCAATAAATGCGTATCATAAATAATCATAGGCAGAGTCACTATATACAGAGTCCATATATAATCCATCGATCCATCCTGTATACACTGAAAAAAATGTCCTCGTTGAAACAACGACGTTCAATTTGTTGAATGTTTGTTGTCAAGGCAACCAAAATTCTCATTGTCACGATAAACTTTTGAAGTTGCCATAACCAAAAAGTCATTGACACAACGAGTTTCGTCGTTATCCGTATATTAACTACAACTTTTTGTTCTCACAAAAATTTTAATTTTCGTTGACGCAACAAATCATTTTTTTCAGTGTAGAATCTACATAATCTGTATTAGTTCACCCGAATTCCTGGTAGATTCAGTACAGCCCTCTTAAAAATGAAGTATATATATGTATAGAAGATTTTGAAACATAGATAAAAATTTAGAAACGTTGGTAGAAACCTAGACAATTAATGTATTAATTCCAGTTGTACTGATGCATTTATTGTCTATTTTTCTGTAGATGTCAACATGTTTAAATATGTTCTATACGTATATATACTTCCATCTTTAACAGTATAAAATCCGTCAGCCCTGCATGTATCGTTATGCAGAGCCTAAAAATAACCAACTCAACGTACACAATCGACCCATTCCATCATGAACCTGGTGCATCATCAACAATATATTATCCCCATATAAACCAGTACTTGCAGAGTTCACGTTTATTCAGTGAGAGTCGATGGAAACTACATGACCACACTCAGTTCACTCCAAATCCAGGTGGATTCAATATTCTGGTCTATGCACGGTCCATACAAAATCCATCGATCTTCCATGTACAGTTTACCCACAGCCTGTAAATAGCAAACTCGACATACTCAATCGACCCATTTCATCACCTAGTTCATGTACCATCAACAATGCCTAATCTCCCTACAAATCAATGTAGCCATGCATAGTCCACATAAATTTAACGTCTAGTCCTATTCCACATCAAGTGAATCCAAGTCAATTCAAGATATTTAATCAGTTAAAATTGATAGAGAGTCATAGTCCATGCATAGTCTACTCAAAGTCCCCCCACACTACAAAAAGAGGTGTTTTTCTTTAAGACGTCTTTGGTGAAAAGACATGAAAAACGTCTCAAACGAAGATGTTTTTCAATAAAAAAAGATATTAAAAGTGTCTAAACGTTTGCCACACACCATCCATACGGAACTAGTGCAGCGACCATATCACGTATTCCATGTCTAATCCGAACATCAATAATCGTCTATATACACGCTCTACATCCGGCCATATGCACTCGACATTCGCCCTCGCCTTGCGGGAAGGAATAGGCGCAGCATCCCTGCGCTCAGCCGAATTTTTCGTGCGGCCAATTGCCGGACAAAGGCGCGATAAACGAGCGGAAAAAGCGGGACAATGTGCCATTGAGCGTGGCATCCTTGCAAGTTGGCGACAACGCTCGTCCCGGTATTGACGAATCTCCGCGTGATTCTTCGATTATGAAGAAACGCTGTAAAAATCAATAGCGCTGTAAAAAGGAGCGAGCCCGAGGCGCATTCAGCCGAGTCCCGGTGCCGGGAGCCGCGTCGTCGCGAGGGCCGAATCCCCGGCTGTCGAACTAATCGAATTGCAAAATGAATTTTGCGCCGCGACGACACGGAAACACGAGCGACTTGTTGAGGGCGTTTCAGGAAGCGGACGCGGCGTCGCCGTTATTTTTATTCTCGCGTCGCACAAGTGCCGCGCTTTTATATACGTGCGCGCCGGTATCGCGTTGCACGTTGTCATTGACACTTTTCATATTTAAGGATAGTCGTCGAGCAAAAGGGAGAGAGAGTTTTAATTATGTAGACATACGTGCTGTAACGCTTTTTTTCGCCTTTTCGAGTTTTTCGCGAGCAATTGGCAACTTGGCTTTGAACTTTCGGACCTTGCGTGACCCCCTTGAATGTCGCCGAAATATATACTTTTTGGTAAGGGCGTCGCTGTTTGTCGTGCAAGGTCCACTTGCAGGCAAAAACGACGTCAAACATTAGTACCCGTAATTGTTTGGATAGTCCGGTCGAATTCGGATGACTCGTGCGATTATTCTAATGAGCCGTGGTATGCAGCTCATTAGAATAATCTCACGGTTTTCGGTTATGCACGTATTACTTGGAGATGTCATATTGGCAATGTATAGGCTAGAAATAAACTATGCATGGTCTTTGTAACTTTTATGTATAGTCTATGTACAATGTATGTATAGAATACCCAGTAACCGAGAACGTATAGGACTGTATTCGGTCAAAAGTTCTCCGAATGTGGTTTCTATATGGAATCTCTCATTTTTACATAGACATCACATTCCGCACGTAAGACTTTGTATACGACACCGCTGAATGTGCCATGGCCACATTCAGCGAGTCAAATTTTGTTTTTCTGGTGCATCTGAATGTGCCATAACGACATAACCTGTATTCAGTCCTGATTGTAAGTCAGACATTATACACGATTTTGAAACGGTCACTATGTGTTGGACTGGGGTAATGGATCAGGTGTCTTTCGCTCGAAGGGTTGCGAGTTCAGTTCCTATTGCGGACGTCAACAATTTTTTCTGTATTTCATACTCCAGTGTGTTCTGACGACATTCCCAAGGTAGTTTTATCAATACTTTCCGTTGTGACAAATTCCGTATTCATCAATATGGTTCTATACAATCTCGGTTGCTGGGTATACAATAACAGTAATGTTTAAAACAGAATATACAGTGTCAAATGCAAATTTCAATCATAGTCTAGTACGATTCGTGAATGGTCTTTGTATAATCCTCTTATACGACGTGTAAATACTATATATATAATACAGTAGTCAGTTGTTTATGCACAATACTTGGAAAGACTATCCTAGTAAAAAAGAAAATCTGGCAACATGGCGTAGTGGGACAATAATATGGCTCATGATCGCGCGTCAGCCTGTTGCCATACTGTTGCCATCCCATTGCCATAATATTGCCTAACTCGTAGTTCGGCAACAAAAACATAACGATGGCAAGAGGATGGCAACAGTATGGCTCGCGATCATGTGCCAGACTTGTACTTTTCTACGCGGGTGTGCATGATCTGCTCATGTCCATATACAGTCCATTTAGGCACTATGCCTAATCATAGAACCTGTACATTTAATATATTGTATGCATCAGTATAGTGTACAAATGCCAGGGTAATACATGTATAAAGTATATATTGTGTTTATCTGATGTATAATCCATTCACTGTTTACATAAAGGCCATACATAATTTATGTTTACGTCACTCGGGGAGGGAAACATCACTTTTTTCCCTTGGGAGATTTCGAAAAGTGGCATTATTTCCTCCCTCGTGACGTAAAATACGGTTTGCACCACGGGAGAAAATATGGTTTGCACCGTTTCTTTTGCGATTACAAATTCAATCTCCCAAGGGAGATTAATTCTCCGTTCAATCTCCCTTGGGGCAAAATATACTATTATATAATCTATTATATGATGAACACGCCACCGATATTTTGCCTATACAGTTTTCATTTAAAATTCGAATTTACATTTATGTTATTCATGGATAGTTTATGCATCGTCCACGTATAAATTAATAATCTTTGTATAGTCCATACACAGTTTTTTCGTGATTTTTAAATGATTCATATTACATGTGGTTTAGTTGTCAGGTACAAATACAATGAATAAACCCAGGAAAAATTAACTTACATGGCACGCATAGTAAATAAAACATAAATTTAGCACTTGTAGACCTTTATAATTGTATGTATGCAGATATATATATGTAATAATATATGAGCCATATATGTACATATATTTCTACCATATATAACCCATATAATTATTTATTCTTAAATGTTGACAAAGACTCTACTGTATCATAAAATAATTACTGAACATCGTTTGCTATACACTGGAACCTCTATCCTTTAAGCCTCTGTCCTTTAACTCACTGAATCTCTGTCCTTTAAGTCCAACAATCAATGGAATCATTAGATTGATTCACAGCCAATCAGAGCAGACTTAAAGAACAGAGGCTTAACGGTCCCATATCAGTTAAAGAACAGAGATTCCAGTGTATTCAATTGCAAGGTATAACTTTAGAATATTTAACACCAGTAAACAATTAGTTCTCATTTTGCCCGACAACCAACTATGTTATCGCCCAGCAAACGAAAACCATTGGTTCTATTAAGTGGGTGTTCTGGTCTAGAATTTTCAAAAAATCGATTATATGTAGAATAAGTGTACAAAGTGTGCATTGTATGGCAGCGACGTCACCGATTAATGGTAAGTTTCCCAACAATCAGTTTTTTTGGACGGGTGTCAGGATTGCCAAAAACCTACTCGGGCGAATACAATGCGGCTTGGGGAAATTGTAGAGAACATAACTGACTATGGTCGGAACCAACAAAAATTGAACATTTGTCAAAATAACAATTTTTTATCAGCGTGTAAAGCCAAAAACACCGATTTTTCCACTATTTTACAAAAATGGCCGCCATTTTGTAAAAACAGTAGATATACCAATTTCGGTGTTTCCGACCATAGCCACACTCTTATACTATAAGTCAATAATGGTTTCATTTCTTTGTGATAAAACCATTATTGACTTATAGTTTAAGAAAATAAATAGGACAAACCTTTTTATGAAAATTTCCAAAATTGTAGAGGAAGAACGGGCTAACAAATACGTATAACCGCTTTTACTGTATCTTTTCTATTAGTGGCGAAACAAATTTTTGAAAATGAGGTTCAAATTGAGTCTCTAGACCAGAACGCCCCCTTAAGGTTACCGAAAAATGAATGAGGGTTTCAAACATTTTACAATTGGATTTTAGTACATTTTATTGGTCAGTACCAATTAACCTCAAATTCCTTGGGCGTATGTTTGTTTTTCAAATCTATCGTTTATAACCGATTCATACTTTAACGCATCAGTTACTTCAAACTTTCAATTAATTTTGACCAATTCATCTTCGGACATTGAACGTTAAAAAGTGAAGTTAATCTGGAGAAGTTAATCCATTAGACATTTCATTTCAACGATCCATTAGAAATCATTAGACAAATTCTAATGGTTTGAATCGCGTCTGTGAAATGATTTCTAATGGTTTTCGTTTGCTGGGCGTCAAACACTTATTGTATATGAGCGGAATTGAAATTTTACCAATTATGTCCAATTAACATCGTGTCAAATACGGCAGTAAAAATCTTCAAATTTGGCATTATGATGTGACAGAACATTCGGACTAGAAAGTTAATTAATCGAGACGTTGAGCCGGGAAGTCCGACGTTCGCAGCTCGATCGATTTTTCCGAAAATCGCGCGAAAAACGCCCAGATCCGACTCGAATTCGACCGGCGTGCGAAACTTTGTTCGCACTTCGGAGTTTGCAATAAAATTCCTGAACGTGGAATTCGGAAGCGACGTCGACCCGGCATTTCGTTATAAAACTGGCAACTCCTTTTGCCGAATCGCTCGGGCGAATTCGGTCGAAATTATTGTTGCGATCGTACGAAAATTATGGAAATGCGCGAGTTAATGCTACGGTTTACATGTGCCACGTTGAGTTGAGGGGTCACGAGTTAAGTTTGGACAGTTATTTTGATGGAATGGAACGATGAAAATTGATTGGGTAATATGAAGTGGAAATTGTTCGAGGTTATGAAAGACCGATCGATTTTCCTAAGTGAATCATAATTTTGTAAATGGCTGATATTCTGCCGAATACTTTTCGCTAAATATTTTTATACGTTTCTGAAAAAGTCTTAAGGGTGCTTTTAAAAAACGGTCATTTTAATTTAATACCTCAAAGAAGAAATATTTGTCACGAGAAAAACTCTGTTCTGTACTTTTCGACAAGTGTGCAATGCCAATTCTTTTCGAGAAGTATATTTACAATATTTTCTAACAAGTATGTCATTCTTTATTACTTACGAAAAGCGTTAGACTAATTACTTCTAAACTTATTATTTCAGTTCTTCAGTTTATTACTATTTCTTAAGACAAATTCTCAATTGAATACTTTAAAAAAGTATCATCTACCGTAAAACTATCGAGTTGAAGTCTCGTGAATAGTAATTAGAACACTTCGAAATGAAAGTATCAAATTAAAGTTTTCTCGAAAGATGATCAAAGTCCGTTGACTTTTGGCAAAAACAATCTATCGTATTAAGTACGTTTACGAAAGAGGAATTTCCACTCGAAAAAATTTGGATTCTACGGTCTCGTAGAATCCGCGATAGTGGGCCGTATCAAATGGAATACTTTTAGAAAAAAATGTTTCATTAAGTCGAATGCTTTGAAAAAAACGGCCCCTTGAAAACCATGTTTCTTTTGTATAACAAATTCGCCGTAAGATTCGGAATGGATGCTCGGCACGGTCGAAACTTCCGTGCGCGGCATGCGAACGAAATTGCACGACCCCGCAAGAAAAGGAATCCAATTTTCGGAACAGGATTTTACGGCATTTCCCATTTCGCGCGCGCAAACCGACGTCGCCCGTGTTCGAACCGATTGTTCGATCGATGCAAAACGCTTCCGGTTTATGCAAATGCGGCTTCCATTTGCGAACAAAAGCGCGCGCCGAAAAAACGAAAAAGCTGCGCGGCCAGAGTCTAGGTCTATTTGCACGCCGAGAAGCATGTGGGTTAAAAGAATTATATATAATACTGCACTGGTGGTTGTCTGCTTTGAATATCGTTATAATACTTTTTTGTTCGCGCCCGAGTATTAGTCGATGCGATGAGTTAGAAAAAAATGGGCCGCAAAAGTGTGTCACTCGTGGTCAACGGCGTAGATGAAACGGCGGAATAAATTCCAGGTGGCGGCTCACAATTCGAGAAGCGGAAAATATGATACTCAGCGTCCCCATATGTTCCCATTTTGACACGTCTTTCTCCATTACTTCGGATTAAGATCAATTCCTCGCGCTACACCCGCGTCACGATCGTCGAATTTCGACCTAGAAACGCCGGCAAAGGTGGAACGATGGAACGTTTCCCTCTTCGACTAGACCTTTTCCCGCGATCATTAATTTTTTCCAGTTTTTTACCCGTCGCGCTGAGACGAACGACACTTTTTTCCAATTTTTTCCGAAATCGAAG
The DNA here is from genome assembly GCA_022817645.1 of Ceratoteleas bidentatus. Taxonomy (NCBI): domain Eukaryota; kingdom Metazoa; phylum Arthropoda; class Insecta; order Hymenoptera; family Scelionidae; genus Ceratoteleas; species Ceratoteleas bidentatus. Next base: position 12,646 of record JABFPB010001302.1, on the reverse strand, counting down.
ATTGAAATACATTTGTTCCCTTTGATGAGAACCATTCAAAAGCTTCGAGTATTTCCAGGTCACGATGTCTAAGTGATTGAAAAGGTTGCTTCGGGATGCGAAGCCAAGTTTTGAGTCACTTAAAATCGTTAACGAAAAAGGTTCCACCTTTACCCCCACCGTTGGCGAAATTCCCCTCGCATTCTTCTCGTACCACAAAAAGTTACCAGCAACGTAGAAGTTGTTGCAGGAGTTCCTCCCATCCATTTACTGTTGGAGCAACGGCCGGAGAATCCAGTCCACCAGTTGAGTCAGGTCTCTCAGATTCCAAAACTCGATATTCCAGTTGACCCAGTTGAACACCTTTTCCCTCTTTAAACAGTCCCGATCTTGCATGGTGTCTTCTTCCACATTTCGCCACTGTCTCTCCACGAACTCGCCGCGGTTCTCCAGTCGATCCAGAACCTTCCCTACGTCCCATTCCGTTCACCCCACTTGTTTCCTTCTAGCCCTCTTCCTCTTCACAAACACGATCGGAATTTGATGAATTGCAACGGTGCTCTTCAAGTTGGTCGAAAGTCGTTCACCTCACTGCACACCCCCAACCTTACAAGTCTTCCCTACCCCATTTTTTATTTTTTGAATAGTCCTAGGAATAAAATTTAAGATTTTTTTCTGTGCAAACACTACCTGGTGGTTTAGACAGTGGTCCAAAATTTGTAAGTCCCACAATCTTGTCAGAACCTTCCAAGTCTAAATTTCTTGTTCTTTTCCAAAATGTCCAAACCTAGTTATTTTGCTTTAGACACGATCTCCTTTGTGTAAGTCGCTCTATCTTAGAGTCGAAGCCAATGACGTTCCTTTGTTACCCTGTAACTTTTAATGCTCCTCTCCAAGCAGTCCCAAACTTGTCGCAACCCCTACTCCCTCACAAAGATAAATTCATTGCAATCATTCCAATTATTCTTAAAGCTGACCCCTGATTTGAACTGCGTTCCCATCTCCTTGTCTTTCACCCTAATTAATCCGAACCAGTCCCACCTCATTCCAACCAGTCCCACCACGTCCTTCCTTAAACACAAACTCTTTTTAATGGTTCCAGCGATTTTCTTCAATGTCGACCAATGGTTTGAACCGTTACCCCACCTCATCCTCCCTCACTCCAGACAGTCCCAACCGGACCCACCAGTCTTGCCCTCTACTCCCTCACAAACACAAACTCATTATAATGGTTCCAGCGGTTCTCCTCGGAGTCGACCCCGGGTTTGAGCTGCTCGGAACTGCCCCCCGCCGTGCCAGAGCCACAACTCGCCACCATCTTGAACCCCTGGTCCTGGAGCATATCGAACGCCTGCTCGATCGAGCTGTGCTTGAGGAAGAACCTGGACGTGTACCTGTCCGAGTCGCCGTGGTCCGGGTCCCGGCTCTCGTTGAGCGTGTCCCCGAAGACCTCCCGGCACAGGGCGACCCTGCCGCTCACCAGCACGCGCATCAGCTTCCGGAACTTGACGTCCGTGAGGCCGTCCCTGCCGAACGCGAAGCTACCCCGGTAGCCGACGGTGATGTGACCCGTCCTGGAGGACCCGGAGGTGCTCGCGCCCGGGGCTCGCTGCTCCTCGATCGCCCGCTCCAACCCGGACAACCCGTAGAAATTGGCTTCCCGACGCAACCTCTCGCGCTCCTTAAAGCCCTCCGGGAGCACCAAGTCCTGGTCCCGGAGGAAGTCGAGCACATAGCGGAAGAGCACCCCATCCCGGTCGAGGAAGTACTTGCCCTTGGCGTCCCGCTCGAGGCTGGCCTTCTCCTGGAAGATACTGGCCAGGTGGGACTCGGCGTCCCGGGTGAGCGTCGCAAGGGCCGTCGTGTAGAAGATGCCGCCAACGTTGAGCTCGACCACCCCGGGCACGGCGTCCCCGGCGTTGTCCGGGTGCTGGTCGGGCATGGCTGGGGCGCGACTCCGGTGCTTGCTGCGACGGCGACGAGGACGACGGCGGGCCGAAGCGCACGCAACACCAGCCGACAGGCGAATACGGGGAGCGCAGCGCGGAACGCGCAGACACTACGTGCGCAGCAGGTCCTGCTCCGTGGGAGCCGCGCCGAGGAGTGCGGAGAGAAGCGGCGCGAGAGAGAACGCGCCCCAGGGGGCGGCATTCCGGGATTGATTGAAAGGCCGTTTGGTTTGATAAGTTGAGGCAATTAATGTTATTAAATGCGCGGGCTTTTTTACCCGGATTATGTGGGATTGGCTGGGGGTGGGATTAGTGGGGACTGGACGGGGTTTCGGGGATCGTTTTGATGGAGTTGAATTTCGGTGTCTTGGAGTGGTGTTTCGAAAGTTTGGGTGGGATAATAGGACAAAGAATAGGCAATTTGGGTATTGTAAAGCTGTCTTCTGAAGATTAGTTTAAGGGGAGGAAAAGGTGTTTTAGATGATTGGAGAAACTGGTTGGGATCATTTTTTGGAAAGTTATCAGTTTATCTATGGATAATCTAGGGTAATTAGATTAGCCATCTATAGTATTTGCGTAGTCCTTACATGTGCCTATTCAATGCCAACTTCATGTATAGTCAATTGAATGGTAATTGTCATATTCCGGGTACAATCCACGAAAAGAGCATACATGATGATATATGCCCTAATAATTCGTGTATAGTTAATGCATAGCTCATGCATAATCCATGCCCAACTGAAAAATGTTTGCATAATAGTGTCGAATTTATGCATAGCGACTGAATGATTCATATTATAACTTTACTGACTATTCACAGATAAACATATCAAATGACCTTTAAGTGGCATTTTGAAAAATCTTGGATTGTTCCGAAAATAATTGTTTCCGGATCGTATGAAGAATTGCAAATTCGTATTCGAAGTCCTCTAGATAGTAAAAATGAACAAGCGATATTTTTACCCAAGTCACTTGAATATTCCTGAGAAGTACGACAAGTAGAAGACTAACAACTATTTTCAGATCATTTAAATTATTCGGGAAAGATATTTCTGTAGTTTTCCTGGAATATATTATGTTATCGGGAAAATGCTATTTATGGTGTTTGAATAAATCAATGATGTTTTTGAATAAATCAATATAAATAAATCGGCATAAATAAACGTTTGTTTATATTTATGCGTTTCGGTAATGCTTATTTCCCTGTTGCTCGATGTGTGTAAACAAACCGATGAATGCGAAATAGGGTTCTTCAGAATATTACTTGCATTCGCTATATGTCGCATGTACGAGGCGACGGGTTTCGGTGTATTGTCGGTACAGTAAAACCTCGATTTACTTTGCGACTGTTGTTATATTTAAGATCCTCGAACTCGAATAAGGCGTAAACTTGCTATTATATTGAGATTTAACTGTTTAAATTCAAAATCCTTCAATCTAATGGAAGAAACCAATTTTTTTTATTTTAGACAAATTTTAAAATGTTTAAATAAATATTATACGTTGTAATATATCAAATACATAAAATAATAGTACATTATACCACTAGGGAGGGAATTTGAGATTTCTTCACGGGGGGAATCGAAATTCCCCCCATGTCGTGACGTTTTCCCTTACCAGGGAGCAGGAAGACCACGATTCCGCCCGTCAGGGCGGGAATGTGGACCCTTGCCATTTTTTGCCAAAAGTTCACTTTTTGGCACTTTAAAAAATGCAATTTATCGGTATTATTTTTTTCGACAGAGGTGCAACCGCTTACAATGCATTTTTTCGGCATTTTGATAAGTGAATAAAATAACATATGAACTCGTACATGACGTGTTTAAAGTTATGAACAAATTTATTTAAGCCGGTTATTTGAATTCTTTTCCTTCTTGGGACATTAGATGATTGAATTTCATATGTCAACCAATTAAACAATCCGCCTTCCGATAGTAACGCCACCAAGAAATCTCGGAAAGTTTATGAACACGGTCTAACATTGAAATCATAGGCAGTTGCGGGGGGCTGCTCATAATATATTTCATATTCATTTAAACTGTACAGTTATTAAGATTTTAGTTTAAAATTGTTTAATTGTATAATATACCGATTGTTCCCCTGCTGAAAAAAATGACATAGCATTCATCGTGGATCCCATATGTGATCGCATATGCGATCCTATGTGGGATCCTATATGAATCCTGTAGGGAATCCTATGTGGAATCCTATATGGAATCCTGTAAGGGATCCTACATGGGATCCTATAAGGGATCCCATATGGAATCGCATATGGGATGGCATATGAGATCCACATATGAACCCTTCGTTATTTTTTCCGCAGGGTCGATAAAAGTTCATTTGTTGAAAAACATTTCATTTTTATAAACAATTGATAAACTGTTCCGTTTTTTTCCGTGTTGCCTATATTTTAACAAACGTACAATTTCCCAAACTACAATTCTAAATACAAGTGAAAAATTTTTATCTAAAGTAATCTTCTATTATGAAAGAAACGATAGATTACATTAGAGTGAAAATACTATATAGTTTTGTTTTTAGAAATTACATAACCGATTTTTGAATACTAATATAACCAAAGAATACTAAAATAACACTAAACTGTTACAAAAAAGAAGCAAACGATAGAAAATATTTCTCTTTTACATATTGAAATTAGTTTTGGGACACATCAAAATAGAAGAATTAAATTTTCTTGTAGAAAACCATGCGTCGCCCTTAAAGGTACAAAGATTAAAAAGTAATCCAAAGAAACGAAACCTTCATGTGAAACCTGAACCCATTTCACTTGTTCATTTCCTTCATTTTTCAACTGCCGCCTCTCATTCTTCTTACTTATATTACATTTCATTTTTTATAGCCCATTTTCCAAATTGGACTCGCAACTTTTTGTTCATCAAAGCTCCAATTTGTCTCCAAACTTCGAAGGTCCGCCTGTAAAACGCAAATGTGGTGCTGCCCAATCAAAATGCAAAACCTGCCGCTCGCATTCTCCGTATTGTAAAAATTTAATAAAATGTCCGTCGCTCAAAAGCGCCAGCGCGCGGCCAGCTGGGAATAGCCCGACGTAACATATATACGTATATTACACATAGTGTATGTACAAGCAATAAATGTCTACCTAGCGTTCTCACAATTTATAATAATGTAGAAAATGTATTGTGTTCCAAAGTGACGGGCATTGCTTGAACCTGTATAGGCCAAATGTGGATTTCACATTTGGCCAATCATTCTCGGATAATAATTTATTAATTTTCAATGAAATAAATTTGAAAATGTACAAATACCCTGAAACTTATTTGTAACTTTTTTATAGTAATGTTGTCTATTTTTGACAATCTAATGTTTGAACTCAAATTTGAGTTGATTTTAAAATTATTTCCAAAGTTTAAAATGAAAAATTATTTTTATTTAGTTGTATTAGAAATTGGAAATTCTGTCAATATTCTCGACAGAAGATTCAATTATCAGAATGAAATCATTTCATTGAATTTAATTTATTATGCACAGAAATATTGGATATCTTTTTCATTTTGGTAAATGATTGATCCTAATCCACGTATATAAACTCATTCAACTTAATTAATACTGATTAAGGATCGGACGTAACAATACACGCAAAGTTTCATTGTAATCTCACAATCAGCTACATAAATGAAGATAATCAAAATCAATGGTTTTGATTATCTTTCGTTAATTTCATATTTTCGAAAGTCACCCCGAAATTACATTGCGCTGTAATATGACATATAATGAATGTTTAATAACGTGCTAAATAACAAATCTATTCTTGACTTGTGTCAAAATAAAAAAATCGCTTCTCTCCTGGGCGTTTTTTTATTCGACTCAACTTACGTTTTCACTTTCGCTTGACTTTTATTACTTTCCACTTGGTCAACTTAAAACTTTTATTCCGCCTCGCCATCTCATTTGTCTCCATTTGAAATAAATCATTCAAGTAAGATAATTAAAAAATGAAAATATTACAATTACAATATTTATAAAAATAAATATTGTAGATAAACTAATATGCGTTTCCTTGAAACATTAACAAGAACTACATTAATTCATGTTTAAAAAAAGTATAGTTATTAAACATTGGGGGGGGCTGCACTTCCCTTTAACCAATATTCAATAAAATAAATTAATTGTCAAATCTAATTAATTTAATGAAGGTAATTAATACAAAAATAACATTTCAAATAATAAAAATAATACAATTACGCTGAAAATTGGGATTAATGAATCGTAACCAGATCTGTCGTCATAAATTTTATTTAAAAAATAATACTTGTACGTGTATCGCTGTCGATATAAATGAATAGATGCACGCTTACAATTAATCAAATCGTCGTGATACACACCCACGTATATGTGCATACGTGATTAAATCTATAATATAATCCATTAACGTTAATCTAATAAGTTCACCGCTTACACGATATATACATGCCAGTATACACAAATTAAAATCGAATTGAGTTGATAAATTGCGTCGAACCGAAACTCGTTAAAATTCAACAAGCGTCGTCGAAACGCGAAGCGACAAAGACCAACGATTCGGTGCCTCCACTTTTATTCCCGACTGAATCTCAATTAAAATCCGTTTCCTTCGAATTTCCTCATATCACAGTAATTCAACAACAAAAACACGAAATGCAACCCGAGTTACATTGTCGTTTCAAGGGGATTCCCAATCCAACATATTTTACATAATTCCCAACCGGTTGATATTATCCAAATAATATTAATAATAATTATTTAATTAGTTCCAAACGTTAGTATCTAAAAGTCACTTTTTAGTACAGGGACTTAATTTTGTATGGTAGTGAACAGTTTTATTGAAATACACTTTAGTGACCTAAATTTGGATCAAAATGTATTAATGAGCATTTTTATTGGGAGTCTCCTTAAGGCAGTTCCCTTATGAATGGCAGTATATTTAGAACGTTCCTTAAATGTAATATTATATCAATTTGTCATTACGGATAGATAGTTCATTACGGGTAAACCCCAGGACTCCCGAAAATTGATATATTATTATTAACATTATTATTATGGGTTTCAGTTTTACTAAGGGAATAGTGTTTAGTTAATTATTAATAATCTCACATTTTTAATTCATAAGGAAGCTGCCTGGAAAAATTGACACGCGTACTTTGGCTCATGCTCGTTTAGCCCTAAAAACTCTTAACGTTTCGTACAAAATGATTCTAGTAAAAATAAAAACTAATTGGCCACATAGAAACGCACCAAAACACAGTCTCAACATATGTTTACTATTTCTATGTATCACCAGCACAATTGTATTGCATCAGTATTGCCACATTTTTATTTTTACTAGAAATTACCTGAACAAGGACCCCTATAAGTGTGTAATATTGACCAATATTAAATGTTTACAGCAATTGTATATGCAATTGCATTATTTGCAACATGGCAATAGTTATTGTACATTTTACATCAGATTAAACGAGATCTCTGTGACTATTTTTATTATTTGTATACCCAAAAAATTAGTAGGGTATTGTAATTTTGGAAAATTTGTTTTAATAAAGAACGAAACACTTTACAGTACAGATGTATAATACAATATTTGCTAGAACATAACTAAAATTTTACATGCCTGATTCTTCAATATCACAGTTACACCGGAAAAACTATTAATGTAGAAACATTCAGTTAGTTTATAATAAAATGGAAGCTGCAAGAAATTGAAATTAATTAAAATTAAGGCAGAAAATCAGTGAACGTTACTTATTAACAAACTGATAAAAATTTAGTATGTTGTTTATTAAACAACGAGTAATTGATTGCTGCAATAAAAAACATGGGTATCCAGCCTAAATCCGGAGAAAATGATGAACGAATTTTAATATTTGAGGTTAAATGAGTGAAATCCTATATACAAATTTCAAAATTGGATCATCATTTTCTCAGGATTTAGGCTGGACAACTATGATTTTTATTCCAGCAATCGATTTCTCGGAATTTGATTAATAGCATATAAAATTTTCATCAACTTATTAAGTTGAAAATATTTTTCCATATGATTATATACATTTGTCCATGTTCACACTGATTTTCTACCTTATATAATTAATTAATTCGCATCATTAACAAAATATTACAGTTCAGCACTGTAAACAAACTAAGAGCATTTTAACATTCTACATTAAAAGTTCTGAAATTCTTCATTTCGAAAATGTCTCATTTAGGATTTTTTAAGATGCAAGAAAATAGCGCTTTTGACCTATTTGAGACAGTGAACAGTCCTGAACTGTTAGAAAAAATAACATTGTGTGTTTGTGCAAATTTTAGAAGCTGATCTCTTTAGTGTAGACATACAATTTTCAATTCGGCACTAGTGTAAAAATAGACAATTAATTTCCAGTTTATTTTGAGTCAGTGTGAACCCATTAAAATGGACCATCTGTTTTCACACTAGTGGGAACATCTATTAAATCAGAAAATTCCATTTCTACACATGTTTGAAAACATTGTTAGTGTAGAAATCTCACGACCTCCTTTCATTCATATTCCATCAATCTCCTAAAAAGCTCCTTTTCTTCACAATTTTTTGCCGAATTTTACACGCAGAGAAAAATACTGCTAAAAATTACAACCATTTCCCGATAGTCCCAGGACAGAACTTTTCCCTCTTAAAATAACGATTTACTGTATTTGCTTTTATATGGCTCAACTCTCTACACTGAAAAAATATTTGGTAACAAAAATTGTTCACATAACTAAATTATTTTGTTAAAGAAACCCAACTCTATAATCTACAAATTGATTTAATTGCCGAAACTAATTAGTACATTACACCACTAGGGAGGAAATCTAGGATTTCTTCACGAATGCACGAAGTGAAGAAATGAGTGAGAAATCGAAACCCCCCCCCTCCTACGTCGTGTACCATATTTTTCCTTACAAGGGAGCGGGAAGCTCGGGTTTCCGCCCCGAGTTTTTTCAGTGTATACCGATCGAACTTACAGTAGTTAGTAGATAATAAATAAAATCCACCATGGTGACCTCAGTTTACCTTTTATGGCCATGCGGAATCAAGAACTTCAGTTGAATTCAAACATTACATAAAGTTTCTCGAAATTATTTCTCATAAACATTATGCATTTGAGCATAACAATAGAGCAGTAAGAACTCTATTAGTGAATTACATTATTAATAGATATTTGAAAAATGGCATTCCAGTATTTCAAACATTTTTATTAGTTTAATATTTCTGAATTATTATATAACATTTTTAAAACGTTAAAGATTTGTGACCGAGTTTTCAACTCGTTTCACACAATGTAGCAAAAAATAACATATGTGAAAAAATATCGAAAAATATTCAAATAATATTTGATATATAAAATATACTAACCATTTCTAAAATATTCATCAACGTTTCATAATATCATTCACTGAAAGGGTATCTTTGTAGTATTTTTCCATACAAACACTACCAACCAAAAAAAGATACCCCTCAAAAAAAAAAAAGAAAAAGAAGCTCCATCCCAGGACCCACACTTAACCAAAAAACTACCTAGTAAATGAAAAACGATTAAATAGAATATGTGACTTTGAATTGCATTTGTTGGCAAAAATATTGTGATGAACTGAAAACCCACTAAGAAAGATTTGCACTTGGAAAGTTCAAGTCATCAGTTTTGTACTTTACCAAATGAGCTAATCCAACTTTTAATATTTTTGCCTAATTCGACCATAGTTGATAATGACCTGATATGGTTTACAAAAGAGAATCAAATAAATGGGATTTGACCTCATACTCATTTGTATAATTAATAATAACTATGTAAATAAATTAATTGATAAAATATAAACAAATCTGAACTTTCATTGGCAATTTTCAATTGCATACAATCAATTCACAATTACATGTGATTCAATCCATTGATTTTTTTTGTTCTAAATTGAAGTGACAGACAAAATATACTTCGTTTTGACATACATCTGCTGATGGAAATCTGTACATTTATCAAAGTTTTTACTCATAGCTTAAATATGTCAGATCGGCAATTGAATACGTATAGTAGATCGCAGCAGTATAATATTTTACAAAAAGCGTGTAACCAACAAGCGAACGAGAATGCTGAAAGCTCCAGCAAAACCGGTAATTCTTTCTCCATGTCATTTTGATTTTTTTTTTTCATTTTCGGTATTGGTTTGAACTATAATTTCAAAGTACACTTCTCTTAATAATAATAAAATAATAATTTTTAAATGTATGTAAAGGTTAACATCTGTGGTTAATGGATAATAGATAAATATTGTTTATAGGCATGTCAGAATAGTTTTGTAGATTTGTGTATACGATATCTTCGATAAAGAAATAACATGAGCCTCATTTTTAAGTATAGCACATTAAAACAATAAAATTAACAGACTATATTTAATAATCAAAACTCTCCAAAAATGTAAAAGCTAGAGTGCGTTTTATAACAAAAATATTACAAAAATATTGGCTACTTGAAAAAATATTTTATGCAAGCTTTTTTAAGAGTTCCCATAATTCATTAAGTATGGATTTAAATATCTTTAAAAGAAAAAAGAACGAAATTAATAATTGAACTGTTTTCCGTTTGTTTTATAAATGTTACAAAAATGTAGTTTCTAGAAATACACTTTTCGTTTAAAGTTCTAATATCTTTTGACTTAGAGTTTCACTTTGAAATTTAGCACAATATCCTTAATTTTTTTTTCATTACGTTTCTAAACGTAATAATATATGTTACACCATAAATCTTTATTTTTCAACAATTTACTAATTTCAGTTTCTTCATCTCATAAAAATTCATTTACCCGAAAACATTTTTTTATTCACTGCACTGCATATTGAGTTATATTAATAATTTAATCGTCAATCAAATACTCCAGAAAGCGATGAAATGTCAAGTAACAGCGAATATTATATGGAGTGTGACAATGAACATGTGACTGAGCAAAACAGAGAGTAAGAAATCGTCTTTTGAAACTGAAAATATAATATTTTAACTTATTAAAAATTAAATATAATTTTTAATTTGAATAAAACTGAAACAATATGTACTTCTGGGCGCTGCCGCAGCACCCCTAGCGGTACAACGGTCACCCCACAGTCTGGGAGCAGAGGGAATGCTGATTCAAAGCACCAGCTCTCCCGCTTTGCGGGATTACTGCTGTTTTCCCTTTCAGCGTCGCAGCAGTCGCTGAGAGTGCAGCTGCTACACCGCAAACTTTTCAGTGCAATGTTCGCTTGTTGTATAAATCATACATGTAGAATTGATCGAAATTCATTTCATTTTAGATATGAGCATACCAACCAGCATATCAAACGTCAATCGATCTCCTTAAATTGAAAACCATTCCTTTCTTTGTCAATCGTAGTTTTCCAAGATTCGCGATTCTCTGGGAGGAACGCTGAATCGTTTTGAATCTTATCTCTTTCTATCGTTTTTCATTTACCCGTTAATGTACAATTTCTCTCCAAAACATCTAATCAACCCCCCCTCAATATTGCCTGCTCATAGCTCACAGCCCTCCCCCCCCCTCCCCCACTTCGCGTCACCTGTTACCACCCCGGACCCGGACCATCCTCACCATCCCCAGGTCCTCCTTCCCCCCCAGCCATCATATGCAGATGGTGCTGCCGCATAGCTGGCCCGACTTGTTGCACGTCGGCTCTTCCCTCGATTCCGTGGGTTTCCTCCGCCTGCCGCAGCACAGTCTCTCCAGCAACGGGCCCAAGTCGCACGAATCATCCTCCTGCCTGTACAGTCCACTCGACGCCTCGTCCGTGCAAGCCGACACGAACTTCTGCAAGTCGTTCTTCGGGAAACCATCCTTATAGTAACTCTTGATCGTATCGTAAGCGTCCGTGATGACCGCGATGAACAGGCTCAGCACGATGTAAATGTAGAGCGATATGAAGCTGTACAGGTACACCCTGGAGTACCACCAGAGGAGCGGCGACTTGAACGAGATGATGGTGAACGTCGCGAACATGTCGTCCCCGTTGATCAGCGAGAACAGGCACTCCGAGGTGGTCGCCAGCGATCGGAACTTGATGTGGTAGGGTCCCAGGATGAGCCATCCGCAGAAGGTGAATCCCGCGTAGATGAGCACCGCGCAAATCAGGAACCTCGCGACCTCCGGCGCGGACTTCTTGAGCGTCAGCACGACGACGTTGTACGTGCGGAAGAAGGTGAGGTAGCGGAGCACGCCGAACCAGACCAGCAGGTTCCCGGTGCCCAGGAAGACGCTGCAGACGTTCCAGTGGTCGTTGCCGAAGTGCTTCCTCTCGATCTGCTCCTTGATCGCCGAGCCGATTATGATGAGCAGGTCGTTGATGATGATCATGAGGTACCACATGTTGAGGAACTCGAGCCTGCCCTCCAGGCTGAGTGGTCGTCCGTAGGCCTTGCGGAAGAAATTGATGGTCTCGTACTTGAGCAGCTGCGCGCGGTAGATGGCGCGCGAGCAGAGCACGAACGAGAAGAGGCAGACGATGATGACGAGGACGTTGAGCAGGGTGCGGAGGGCCGAGTCGATCTTGTTGTCGGTGACGTACTCGGTGTCGCCCTGGCAGACCAAGCGCCGGGGTTCCGCGTCCAGGGAGAGCAGCATCTGCCCGTCGAAGTCGTGGTTGTCGAAGAGCACGCGGATGTCGAACTGGTAGCAGTCCGGGGGGGTGATGGGCCCGGCAGCCTTCAGGT
>JABFPB010001301.1:0-26238 GCA_022817645.1 Ceratoteleas bidentatus | reverse complement strand
TGAGTTGTTTTTACTCAAATCTAGTCAAAACAACTTTTATCGAGTTGTTCCAACTTGAACGATTTCTCTCAGTGTAGCTGAAAAGTTACAAAATGTCGAAAATCAGTTTCCCAGAACACATTATGGTACAATACTTTTTCTCCGGGTAGAATTTCTTTAACTCCAAACAAACCCCAAATTTAACTATGAATTCAAACCACTTTTGAAATTGAAAACCTCTCCAACGTCAAAACTTTTTCTCCAGACACTCTCTTCAAAGATCTTTACGTTATACTCTCAACTAACTTAACTCTTATCCAAATATTAAGACAGTTACTGTCTTCCAACTTGTTTTCCAAGTCTTTTTAAGTCTCCATCTCCAGTTACCCTTCCGCGCCATTGTCCCGCCAAAAATCGACACTTCGCCCTCAAATTCGACGACGCGGCCAAACAGCGTCCAACTTGATCCTTCGTTAGCGAAACTTGTTGTCCGACTTGGACTTGCCGTCCCAACTTAAACATTGTAATCCAGCCTCGTTAGACCGTCTCCTCCACCTCGGCCTCATTAAATCATCCGGCCGCTCTTTCGGCTCTGCCTCGCCAATTACCGCATCGATTTCCGTCAATTACCCTGCCCCGGTAATCTCGCGAAACTTGGGCTGGTGAAAACAAGCGACGGATTTCCCGAGTCCCCGGGAATGACGCGCGGATTTCTCGAAAGCGAGCGACTCGCCGTTCCCTTGGACGTTCCCCAACCTTATGCGCATACCAAGTAACGAAGTCCGGACGGACTGGTCGCTCGGCAAACCGGTCCGGCTGCGCGATGGATATAATGAGCCGACCGGGAAAACGCTGCTCCTATTTATGTGCAACGAGCGTTCCGATGCCGTCGAATCTGCCGAAGTGACGCCGGAGAACCAGTTGCGGGACCGTATTTCATTCAAGCGGACCGAGTACTTGTCGAAGCGGACGATATGACAATGCTGGTGCTCGGGGAAAAATTGAAATGGGGAAATTACACGTGACCATTGTGGAGGAAACCGTAATGGTGTGTAACTTCCAGGGCAAGAATTGTTTATGGCAAGGGTGTGTCCTTGTAGATATATAAAGTCTGAAAAAGTCTCAAAAAAGACCTATTTGGCACCATTTCAGGCCTATTCAAACTTTTTCGAATATGTGTCGACCCGTGATAAGTAAAGTCTAAAAATGTCTGAAAAACGTATGAAATTATCAGATAAAGTCTGACACCCCAAATAAAAAACCATCATAACTGGGACTCGAACCCCCGACCTATGTCGCAGAAGTCTGGAAGTGTAACCACTCGGCCAAAGTTCACTTTTACCTAGAAAAAAAGGTTTCTCATTGGTGTTTCATTTTGAGACATTGAAATATCTTTGGTGTTTCTTCTCTAGATAACACCGTTTTGTTTTGAGACACTTTCCGTATCTACTATATCAAAGTGTTTCAAAATGAGACACTTGTTTTGATAGTGTAGTAAGGGCAGGAATTTGTGGGATACCGTTTAGAAGAATGATCAGACATCCTTACAGGAACCTGGTTATGGCGTGTATTTTTTAGCAGGTTAGAGATTTTGAAGTATTGATTCAGAAGGTGGGTACAGGTATATAATTATGGTGCTCAAAAGAGTCTGGAAGTATTATAGACGAATTAGTTAGACTTAATAAGGATCTGAAATGGCATACCACTTAAAAGGCCTGCAACAACATGACCACGTCGACGTCCACCGTTACATACTGACTGACGCCTCATTAGGGTTTCATATTGGACGACCTCGGATGGCTCTTTTAAAGTATTCCTTTGATGATGTAGATCCTGCCACCAGCTACATTTCTGACATTTGTCAATCGACAAAAAATATCAGTCTTGGCGTTTGATTAAAAATATTCGATGTTGTGTTGGAAAACTCCACTTTGCTCTCAATTAAAGTGAAGTTTCAACCTTGAATCAACCTTGAGGATTACACAGCTTACGAAAAGGTTTTAATACTGCGTAAATATGTGCAAATTTAGCACCAACATATTTACCCGTGTAAATATTTTATGGCAAACCACATGAACTTTTACACTTGTTGGGATACTGTAAACGGCTGGTTGCATGCGTTCGTTCGAATAGGAAAAGTCGAGAGGAAAAATTGCCAGGGAGGTTGCGGAACTGATGAAGACGTAACGCGCCATTTTTCAGCTCGTTAGAACGCCGACTCGCTTCGGTAGAAGAGGGAGGATGAGAAGTTTCGGACCGGACTGAGAGAAGTAATCGCTAGTTTGGAGGAACAGAAGGTGAAATTGATGTTGAGTTTGGGTAGCGTAGACTGTACTCATTAAAGTGGAATGAGAGAGTTTCGCGTAGAGATTGCTTGTTCATAATGCAGCTATCGATACGGTTGTCACGTGATATTTTATTGGAGAGAATGCACTTTAATAAGTGTAATAAGTGTAATTGTACACTGGAATGATGTATTTGTTGTATACCTAGAATGATTTGTTGGGCATTTTTTCAGCTATTGACATTTAAGAAATTGTGTAATTTGACGGCTAAAATTGTTGCCGGTTTGTCAAAGATTGTTTAGAATCCTTTTTTCGAAGGAAAAATAAATTAAAACTTAATACAATTATAATCTGAATATAAAGCTACTAAAATGCACAAATTTCAACTAGGGAAAAATTGTAATAAAAACTTCACTGAATAGATTTGAGACATAAATCAAGTGTAAGATCATCGGAGGACTATATGTTCGACATAATCGGTGAAAGATGTAGCATGTTGAGTTAGCCTGAAAGCAGCAGTAACCATAATGTCAGCACTAATTTCTCGTTGAATCTACATGCTACGATACACAAACAACGATGTTTTTGTGAGAAAAAAAGAGCAACGGGATGTTAGTTTTTATTTACATTGTTTTCATTGCTTTCTAGACACGATATTTTACTCAGTGAATATGATCAAGGTGAAAAGAATCGACAGTATGAATATTCATATTCAACCATATTTCCAAGACATATATTTGTTCCAAAACAATCTGCAAAAAACCTCTTTAACTTAAAAAAAATGTTATTTAATAAATAAAAAATGAAATTTTGATATTTTGTTTAAAGATAAATGTAAAATTACAACAACCAAATCTTTTTCAGAAAACATTATTCCATTTTTCTGGATGCGAATTTTCTTCTAAAATTTCACTCTCAATTGGGATCACCTCTAAATCTTCTGAATTATCTTTCCTGCAAGAAATTTGTGCGGAATTTTGTCGCGAAATCCTGTCCAAAACTGGGTTCGCGCTGACGGGCCCCGTGCGCCTGTTTTGGGCCCATTCACCGGTGACATTGACCTGCATCGAATATCGAATATCTGGATTTAATCGTCCAAGTGAAATAATGGCTTGCATCATCTGCGTCGTTTTCAAAGGTCCCAACGTCGGGTCGGGCCGGAGCCGGCAACAGGTTTTACGGGCCCCCTTTTGTACGCGTATCAACTTCAAACAGCAGGTTGGTTGCACACATGAAATACGTAGCAATTTACCGGCCACTCGGCTGCTCCGGCTTATAATGATTTACAATTAGAAACCGTTTCTTGCCGGCAAAGAAAAACGCACTAAAAAAGTCGAACGGTGTTTAAAAGCCGATTGGCACATTTAAATCCCGACGCTAATTGGATCTAATCCGAATTCACCGCACAACATCTTTTTCCACGCGCTTAAGGAACGCTCTTCTCGACGGGAAAAAAGGGGATATAAAAAACTCGGTTTCATCCAAATTCGTGGTTTCTTTTTTTGAACGAAAAGGAAGGTATCGACGAGCATTCCTGAGAAAAATATTTAATATTTCTTGAAGAAATCGGAGAAATAAAATGCTGAAAATATTCCAGTGCAGCGAATTTGGACTAATGTTTGGAACTCTGATAGAACATCAATTTTACATATATCTAATAATGTATAATATAATATTTTATGGATAAAGATCCGTCTCTCGATATAAAAGTCGTTTTATCGATATAAAAAAATCTTCCACAATTGGGACTCGATCTCGAACCTTCAAGTTTTAAGTTCAGTACCTTAACCATTAGGCCACGCGATATCTGACAGCAACCGTTGTATTTGAAATATAAGTGGTCAAGAATATACCTTCTTTGGTAGAAAAATTCTGTAAAACCCTGCAAATGTGTGCAATTCCTCTAAAAAAAAGTCTGCAAAATCTCTGATAATCTCTGAAAAACTCAAATGAAAAAAAAAACACTAAAAAAGTGCTGAAATTAGGACTTTTACTGGGAAAGTCAACTGTATATTGCAGTATTTCGCAGACTTTCGCAAATTCAAAACCCAAACAGATCGACTTTTGAAAAGGCTTCAAAAGTCTGCAAAAGTATTTTGCAGAATTTCGCAGACAGTCTTACATTTGTATTCTGCAAAAGGCTGACAATTATTGGGAAGATCAGAACATGTATTTTGCAGTATACAATTCCGCGAAAGGCTGCCATATTTTATAAAATACATTTACAAACTTTTCGACTCATCTCAGACTTTTGTAAACCTCGCGAAGGTCTACGAAATTCTGCAACATGCACACTGAGAAAACTAGATGGCGACCTGCACCATCTGGATGGCGATTTTCGCAATTTAAATGGCGCTAGTCGCCATCTAGATGGCGGAAATCGCCATCTAGTTTTCTCAATGCATTCGTAGACTTTCCAAGTAAAAGACCTAATTTCAACAGGAAAACTTTTTCAGACTTTTCCCATTCTGCAGATGGCGCCACTCCCCCATATATTAGCTTCCGGGTATTCCCCGATAGCCCAACCAATCCCCTCCCACCCAAGATTGTCTTCCGAAAAGAGCGCGAAATCCGAATAAAACGGTGTCGTTTATCAACTCCTCTGTTCGCGGAACGCGGCTTCGGCGAACGCTCCTTCGGTCCGTTCGGGAAGGTCAGGCGGGGGGCACCGTCGACAGAGAGCCGCCAGCGAGCGATAAAGAGCGGCGAACCCACGGCGCCGTTCTGGCGTCCATTCATGCTTTTTACTCGTTAGCGTCGGCCCTCTTTGTCTCGCCGTTCACCTGACTGTTCGCCGTGACTCGCCGGCAGCGCCCCCCGCCCGACAACCGCGCCGATCTGCAGCCGGGAACCAGTCCGGCCCGCTTCTTTGCCCGCAAAAAGCCCGATCGAAATTCGCCGCGCAAGAAGCGCGCGACGCTTGCGGGAAAAAGTGCCGCGCGCGCCACCTGGCGGCGTCGCGCGGTCGGATTCCCGCTTTCATCGTCGGCCGCGGCGCATTCGCCCTTTTTCTCCGCGATTTTGCGGGTAATCGGCGCCGTGAGAATCGGAAGGCTTTTCCGATTTCGTCGCGGCGGCATCGGCTTTGTCGATCGCGGAAAGCCATTACGGAGCGGCGGGCCTTTTTGCCGGACGAGTCGGGAGATAGAAAAGATAGGCAGAGTCGAAGTGCAGAGTCACTCGGCGCTCGCGTCTAATGCGATCCGGACGGATAAGGCGACGTGTAAAAAGGGTGGTTCGGATTCGGCAGTTTTGCTTTTTTGGTAGAAAGGAGAGGCCGAGATTAATGGGGCGTCGAAATTCCGGGGGGTTTCGGATTGATGGCGGCGGCGCCACCCACGCGAAACGATAAGAGTAGTCGCAAAGCCAGTAGGCAGCGCGGCTACGCGATACTAATTATCGCGTCCGGTTATTTTAGAGGCTCCCTTCTCGGCGCGCGACTCACCGTCGCTCTCTTTCTGCCGTGAATGAACGGCCATTTCCAGCTGAGTGTATCATTCATGCACCGAGGCGGAGAATTGGATTGTGGGTATCACATGACCGAAAAGTAAAGTTTAGGAGAGTTTGAGAAAGGTGATATGAAACTCTTGGAAAAGGATATGTGCAGAGGTTGGGGGAGGAACGGAAGCTGATGTCGGCTTTTGATGTTTATACGAATTTATCCGATTTCATGGTGTTTGGAATTTTGTATTAGGCTAAAAATGAAAGAATGAATGTCGAAGAAGTGTACTTCTATCAAAATTAATCAATTTCAACAGATTTGATACCTTCTCGCAAGAACACATGATAAAAAAATGATTCTACTCAAGATATTAACAATTTTTTTATGAAAAATAGTCTTAAACGATTATTTAAGCAATAATTGGCAATTTAAATAAAAAATGAACAAATTAAATGCTGTATTTTTTTCGTTCAGTTATCCGATTTATCGAATCGAAGCTAATGCCATCTATTTCGCCATCGCATTTACCTCTTTCAGTTTACCGAGACTTAGCTATCTTAATTATTTAAATCCAGCTTACGATCACTCAATTCCAGATTACATTCCAAATAACATCAGTATCTGAAATTGACTGGAATGTAGTCACTTGATACTTCCACTTTTTTCCGACTTTCAAACAACCTCAGACCTTATTATCCTTGCCAATTTTCTACCTTTTTCAACCTCCTCCGGAATTCCCCGGACTTTCCATTTCTTCAACGATTGAATTTCCTTCTCATCTAAAAAAAATCGCAAATGTAGCTATAGTTACTTTCTAATCGTCGCCAGTAGTTTGCTCCTGCCCATCAAAGCAATTTACCCCACAAATCAACTTAAACTATCCCACCACAAATTTTTCCATTCCCCTTCGTTTTTCGCACCAACCTCCCAAACCCGAATTCCAACTTAGCCTAGAACTATCTCAAAAATGCCCTAAAACTCCATTTTCTGGATCGGTAAAATGTTTCACTCTCCCCGCAAGGAGTGAATTCTGCAACAACTTTTTCCGTCGCAACAGTCGATTTCTTGAAACCACTCAAGACAATCGTCCGGGGTTGCACATCGCCGGCGTCGCGCGCCAAACATTCCGCATAGTTTATAGTTCAACGAATCGGCCTTTTTTCCCCATCCACTCGCATGCACGTCCCGTTCCTTCCGTTTACATTTCATCCGCTCTTCCCACGCTCGCGCGTCCCACGTAAACCGCATGCATCGATGACAATATACTTTCGAATTCGCCGCGCCGCGCATTTTAATTCGCCAATTGCTCAAGACGCAGGTTTCCCGGGGCCAGGCGTCAGCCATAAATCCACCTAGGCTGGGAAAACGCGTGACCTGAAACGAAGGTCCAAAAAGCTTTTCGGACCCTGAATAGGGATTCGAAAATCAAAGTTTACGCTGAGAAAAAATTAGAAAAAATTCAAAAATATCCAAATCAGGAAATTTTAATGCAATTCAAATTTGTTTTGTAAAATTACAGCAATTTTTGTTGTAATAGCATCAATTTGTAGGTTATATTTGTAGATTACATATATTTGTAGGTTATAATTTGTAGGTTAACGATCTCTTTTTTAGTAAAAATGTTAGATTTGTTATCTTGTATTAAATTTTTATTTTTATATTGAAATTTTGATTTATATCTTGGTTTTTAATTTTAATTTTTTGGTTTTATCAAATCTCGTCGCGATTTTGCAAGTACGCTGGAAAAAGTGGCGACACTTTCGACGACTGTCCGACAGGTGCCGGGGCCCGAAAATCACGGCCTCGAAAGGCACCGGGAGTTCGCCAACGACGAGAAAGTTCGGCCCGGCAATAAAAGCCGCTGGACACTTGCAGCTGGCGCTCGTCGAACGAGATTTTCACGAAGCGAGACCGGCGATAAAGGTCTCGGCGGTAAATTTATCATCTGACTAAGACGCGCGGTATAATGAATTCTTTTGTTTTTGCAGCCACTTGCGCCACTCGCGGTGACACCTCCTACACCGCGAATGCCAAGTATTTGATGAATTCGTGATGCAAACCGCGCGACGCGCTTTCGTATTTTAAGGAGGCTGAGGCGCACGATGTCGCTGCGAGATTTATCCTTGATTTATCGAGAAAGTTTAGGTGAAATTGATTCGATTTTAGTGGATACGTCGAAATTACGGTTTTTGAGTTGACCGAGTTTGGTTTCAACGACGCGAAATTTCTGGGTGAATAATGAATAATGGGAATTTCTTCAAAAAGGTGATAAAAGTCTTTGGTGAAGAGATTTTAGATAAAAAAATCCAAACATTTTTACTCGCAAAAATGTTATAATTTTTTAACAGGTTTCGCATTTATCTGAAACAAATTAAAGATGGAGTTAATTCATTCTGATTAGGATTACAAAAATTTGGAACTGTCAAACAGTTTTGATATTTTTCAAGCTTGTTATTTTAATCATTTTCCAAACTGATATCATGTAAAAAAATGTAAGATTTTAAAACTGTGTCATTAAGATTATTTTAGGAATTTCCAAAGAGTTTTAAAAAACGTAAAAAATTCCTATTGTTATAAACCAGTGTTCTAAAATAATAAAGTTTAATTTGTCTAATGTTCACAACACCTGCCTCCTGCCCCAATCAATCCCACTAAACATTTTCCCTCCACTCTCCTTTCATCTCCAATCTTCAACCCATTTTTCTACCCCGCTCAAAAGCCTTACTTCAAACCGAAATGGACATAAAGAATACGCTTCCAACCCTCCTTCAACATCCTCCTTCATCTACTCCCAATTGTGACTGAAAGCTCCTCCAAGTCCATTTCACGCAATTACGCCTTCCTCCCCATCTCGCAAAAAAATGAAAAATTCAAAGAAATAGAAAGTAATTAAATCATTGATATAATTCCTTTGAAAAGAAGGAGGAACTTCGATACTGTGTAATTCGAAATGTTATATCTTATTGAAAGTTGTTATATACAATTTGTAATAACGACTAATAATTTCATAGATAATTAAAAATGTATCATTAAACTCGAATTTTTTTCAAACATAGTGTTTACATTGAAATATTAACAAGTTTTTAACTTTAAAATCTATACTTTTCGAATTCAACGACTTCGAATGCAAATGTCTTATGTGCCGCTGAAAAACCTGCAATTTATCAAGAAGCATGATAGTGTTTCTCGCCAAATAGAAAATATGTAAATTTTAAAAACATTGCAGTTTCTTATCCCAAGTGAGCAAATGTGCATTTTGGCATTGAAAAATGACATTGTTAAACAAATAAAAAATAACTTCTGTTATCATAGTCAATATGTAAAGCCTGTAGATGTATTTGTTCTGTTCAGCCACTAACGTCTCCGGTTCGTAATTTGATCTTCTTAGTTCAAATCTTGTTATTGTCAATTTTTCATATTACTTTCATTACTTAAAATATCCAATCGATAAGCGCAAATTAAAATTAAAAACAATTATATTGCTTCCTTTAGATGATTACAATCATCTACAGGAAAAATAATCTTTTGCTGCAGAAAAGTAATCTACAGCAAAAGTAATCGAAGCATCAGAAAACATACATTTTCCCCCAACTTTCTTTCCATTTTCACGTCTTCGCAGGGTACCAACTCCGTCCCCAAAATCCCGGAATTCCCAACTCGAAAAAGCTCGTCTCTCGCAAACCACTGACGCAACAAAAGCTCTCGCCGAAATTGACCCTATGCGGGTCTCCTCGCACCGCATTGTTCTCCCGGACCCGAAAAACAATGCGGCGTGTCGAGCGTCACTTGCGCCCACGATCGACGGCCGTCCACCGTGAAAAATCGGCGATGCCCACGAGTGGCGAAAAGTGCCAGTGCCGGCAACAAAGCGCGGACTAATTGCCCGAGTCGGACGAGAGGTCTGTCCCGTACAAATGGAGCCCATAACGAAAACAATGCCGAGGGATAACGGGGGTAACCGTCGCAAAGCGCCCTCTCGCGGAACTACGTGAGTGGTTGCGTGAACCCGGCGCGAGGACCGCTAATCCCCGAGACTTTTGGGGGCTTTTGTGCGGCGTCGAGTGGCCGTTTGAGCGAGCCGAACCCCGGGGAAACAACGGTATCGGTAATCCGGAAAAGTGCAGGTGGCGCCACCGTGCCCCGGGTGGTACTCTGAGACAAAGGCCGAGCGTTTCGGCGACGGGACGTGTGGGCTCGCTTGGTGGAATCAAGGATTTTTAACAACTTGGGATGGTGGAATGGAAAGTCTGGAGAAGATTGGTTCTCGTTGAGAAAGAGTGGGGAAAACTACACCCTGTAAAAAAAGTAATTGAAAAAAGTTAATATACAATGTAAGAAGAAAGACAAAAATTAAGTAAAAATTCATAAGAAAAAAATATAAGAAATGATAAAAATGTGAAGAACTTTAATTTCGGAGTTTTGATTTTTATAGCCATTTTATTCTTTGTATTTCTAAATATAACTTTTCTGTTATTGAAAAAGTAAATTACAAAGTTGTTAATTTAATTACATTGTATCCCTTATTTTTTCCAGGACAAGATTGCAGAACTAATGGTTTCTAATGGTTTTCCTTTGCAGGGATTTTTGATCCATAACGGAATTATATAGCTTACATTTTCATCTAAACCTACAAGACTCTTTACATCTCTACTCATTTCTCCTGCATACCCAATTAATGAACACGTGAATCCCAACTTTTCAAAAGAAAAAGTTATCTAATTTTCCAAACGAGCCCGACAGTTTAAAACATTAATTTTAATCAATAAAGGAACTCCCGCAGCCTGCGATCGCGTAGAAAAATTTGCATGCCTCCCGTAACAAGCGAATTTCCTTTTTCTCGAAAGAATCCGCGATGAATCCAGAGTTTTCGTCCAAATCAAAGAAACGTCTGACTTCTAAAGCGCTTTTCAGAATACCATTTCGTCGACAACCCCGGCGCACAAAAACACACAGCGAAGGAGCTCAAGTGGATTCGCTACTGCGAAGGCCTATTTGACAAAGGCCCGAAAGCGCGAATTAACGAACGCGCCTCCAGAGCCCGGATTATAGAAATTCAGATGCAAATTAACAATGGCCAATGCGGTAATCTAACGCCTGGCATATAATTTATCCTCCAGACAACTTCTGTTCGAGTCGTGTTAATGACCCCGAACGCTCGCGCCAAACACTCGAAATTCCGCCCGAGAACTGGAGTCGCCAAATTCAAACCGGTTACGGGCCCTGAGCGTCTAACGAGTCGCCTCTCGGACGACCCTATTGACGTTAGAAGGCTCGTACCTGGAGCGCAAACAGAAAACACTCGTTACATAAATCCACAATTCAGCATTCCTGCTGGAGTCGAGGAAAAGAGGTTTTCGTTGATACCTCGTGATGCTTAACTAATAGTGAGGAATGCAACGAACGGAAAATTCAGAGGCAAAAAACGGGTCTTCCAAAATAACGGTGCCATCGATGGTCGAAAACTGCACTATTAAAAGTGTCTTAGAGTCATTGAAAGAATCCTTCTGTGAGGGAAGGAAAGTCAGTTCGGCGGGAAGAACATCTATTTGAACTCAAACTGTCGCTGACATAATGCTTTTTGAGGTTATGGGGAGGGGACCAATATGCGCACCCATTACGTCTTCTTTCGGAAACAGATATTTTGCTATCACGTAATGAAGAAGTATTTTTTGTATTATAAGCACGAAAAGTACTCACTTTCCGCCCTCTCGTGAGTACTTTTTTGGGCGGGCGGAAAGTTGTTAATTTCTTCCCTAGGGAAGTAATAACTTTTCGCCATGTTCCTCCAGTGAAGAAGAGTAATTTTCTTGCATATGATACAAAAAGGACGATGTGTGCCATGGAAGAAATGACTAACTTTCCGCCCTTGGTATGAAATATACTATTTAATTTAATCGATTCAAAATCTTAAAGTTGAAGGACCGAAAGTAATAAGTTATTGGCGATTGTTTTGATGCATGTTATATAAAGGTTTCTGTAAAATTTAAAAAGATACATAAATATTCTTTCATTTTAAACGTATTTTTGGCACATTTTGAAATGCGCTGGAGAAAATGTTGAAACCATCCTGTGACTCCAATCCTGTTTGTGCCTTAATCGGTTAAAACAGGTGATCGGTGAAACGCAGGTAAGATTCATCAAAGCTAGTAAAAGCTCTTCGGAATTTGAATATGGAGCCTTAATCAACAAATGAATCTATTGTTCTAACTTATCCAACTAATCTTCTTTCTTTTTGTTGTGTTACTTACCGCTGTTACAACTAATAATAACGTTACCATTTTCATCGATTATTTTTATTCCGAAGTTTCTGATATGAAGAAACAAACCGCCAGGTTGCGCCGAATTAAATATAATTAAATTAAAAAAAATATCAAAAGCTTATTCACTCATGAATAATATAATTAAAAGTCTATCTTTTGTCTTATCTATATCAATTAAAATAACCATTCAAAGCAACATAAATGTGCAGTACAATTAATTTTGTTCAGCTTAATTGCTTACTTAATTAGAAGATGTTTAACTGCTTCTGTTGACAACTCACATTTATTAATAACTACCACCGACTAGACAATTAAACTGAATTTTGTATACTAATTAATGTTGTTATTTTTAAATATAACTTGATTTGGCGATTGACATCCTAGTCCACATGTGGGTCGTGTGAAATTAATCTAAAATCTTAAGAGATTTTCAAATAGTTTCAGAGATGTTATTTATACACCCTTAAAACAATCTTTTCACCATCAAAGTAATCGTTTCATAACGAAAGAATTTTCCGCTCAATATATCGATAAAACAAAATCCTTCTATTATAAAAGGAATAGTTTTAATACAAAACTACGATGTATACAGTTTAAAATAAATTTGTTCAACATAAAATTAAGTTGTTCTAAGATAATCGGATTTTCGTATATTAGAGTCTTTACAACATAGCATAAAGATTTTTAATCGTGTACTCCCTTGTACATCCTTGATATGGAACTGCATCGAATATCCCGCTCAAATTTCGAAACTGCTTAAAACATTGACAATAATAATGCACAGGGCTTAAATTTCGCCGATGACGGAATACCGGGTGCGCGTACGACAGGTGCGTGTGACGATCAAATCCCCGGAATTTGTCCGGCACCTTTTGTTTGCGATAAACACTGCGCTAAGCAGCCGGGACGCTCGTAAATCACCGGATTCACAAATTAATCATATCTGTTTTGCCGGGATTTCGGCGGCACGCTGCAGAATAATGGCAGAAATAAGAGGGGGACGACTCAGTTGAAGTCGAATCCGCCGCGAACTATTTCGGGCGACGTTTTAATCCGAGCACGCTTTTCCGCGGGGAACGAACCAGAGTGGCAAGTGCTGATGACTTTCGGACGACCTTTTGTTCGACTTCCGCTGACCTGTCCCGAGCGTCGTGTTAGGGTTAAGCTTTGCCTTTTTTCAGACGAGACTCGACCGTCTCGCTCTCTCGGTGGTTTTCTGTCGCTCGTTCTCGGCTCTGCCGAAAAATATCCAGCGCCTCGTTTTTCCCTCAAAACTCATTTAGGCGCACAAAAGTGAGAGGCTCGGAAAAGGGGATATGCAGTTCTCTGTGAATGTATTCAAAGGACGGCTGGAACGAGACGCCACGAAAAGTATTCGGGAACATCTTTTCATGCGCTTCAGAGCCAGATAAAATAATACGAGCGAACGCGATTACACGGCGGACAACAAGTCGGGATGGAGCGAATGGTTTTGATGGTGATAGAAATGCGGAGGATGACTAGAGTTTGAAATATTTCTTGAAGGTTTATTTTAATCATCATGATTACTGATGATGATTAAAAGATTGACGGATTACTTGGTTTTGAGAAAACAAGTTAAATGGTTCTGGGAGTATTCTGAAGTAATAAGATGAATAGTAATAAGATGTGCTTAAGAGGAACGGAAAAATTCTTGTTAGGTAGATAGATAGGTAGGAAAATAGAGAGATAGGAAGATGAATAGATGGACATTTGGGTGGATGGGTAGATGAAAAGATGGATAGATAAATAGATTGGTAGATAGATAGTTGGATAAATCTTAGATGGATAGATAGATATTTGGACAGACGGGTAGATGGTCAGACAGAAAGATGGAAAGATGAATAAATGGATACATGGATAGATGGATAAATAGATGGATAGTTGGATAGATAAATGGATAAATTGGATGGATAAATAGACAAATAGATGGGTTGTTGGATAGATATATGGCTACATGGATAGACGGACAGATGGATAGTTGGATAGATACATGGATAGATGGATAGATAACTAGATTGTTTAGTAGATGGATAGATCGATAAATGATGGATAGTTGGATAGATACATGGATAGATGGACAGGCGATAGTTGGATCGCTACATGGAAAGATGGATAGATGGATAGACAGTTAACTGCATAGATAGATAGGTGGATAAATGAATAGATGGATGGTTGCATAGACGGAAAGATGGATAGATGGAGACAGATAACTGCATAGATAGATAATGGGATAAATGAATAGATGGATGATTGCATAGACGGACAGATAGATAACTGGAAAGATGGATGCTTGGACAGATGGATAGATGGATAAATAGATGGATAGATACATGGATACATGGATAGATAGACATATGGATAATTGGATAGATGCATGGATAGATGTATAGATGGATAGGTAGATAATTGGATAGATGGATAGTTGGATAAATGGATGGATAGATGGTTTGATAGACGAATAGATAGATGGATAGATGGATGGTTGGATAGATGGATAGATGGATAAATAGATAGATAGTTGGATACATGGATACATGAGTAGATGGACAGATGGATAGTTTGATAGATTCACGGATACATGGATACAAAGATAACTGGATAGATGGATAAATGGATAGAAACACTGGGAAAAAAGGGTATGTAAAATCAACATTAAACATGAAGTAACATGAGCTGTGTTGCTCAACATAGCAATATGTTAGATCCACTAAATCACCATGTTAGCTCAACCCGTTATCGCATAGCAATATCTCTATTACAAAGTATTTCCCACATATGAGGCTAACTTCATTTTAAATTTAAACGTAACCTCAAATGTAAACATAACTTCATCTTGCAGTTGCATCTGACGATGTTTGTATTGGATCAGCATATTTTTCCCTGTGAAATTGGATAGATAATTGAATGAATGGATTGTGTACCTATTTGTAAGTACGTAAACAATTAGCTTACTTTAATGACTTATCATTTTGGAGGAACTTTCATACAGTCTCACTTCCAACAATCCCTTGCCACCCACTACCACAAACCTCTAAACCCCACCTAATCTTCCCACCTCCTTTCAAACACATAACACATGATAAAATCTCCTGAACTCTTCTCTGAAAACCGTCCTCGGGAATCCCAGTTACTCAGCCAGCCGCAACTCGGAGCTGTATTTCTTTGCGAGCCATTTGCTGCCCGCGATGCAGCGGGCAGCGTCTTAAGTGAAGCTAAATATGTGAATTGAACGCATACGCGCGCGTTTTCGCGTGATGAATGTGATAATGCTTCGGTGGAACAAGAGCCATTATCGTGATGGCCGAGTATTGCAACAGTACTCGGCGACTTCTATTTGGCAACGTCATCACACGCGCAACAGCCGTCGCAGCGTTTGTCACTGTGTGCGCGCCACTTGCAATGATAGTGGATGACACAGCGGATGTGTACGTGCAAACTCACATCGCCCGGCTTTCCCTCACCTAGACCGTCTGCGTCTCATCGCCGCGTGTCGCCAATCTTACGCGGAGGTTCCCCTTCGCGACTTTCGCATCAATGCCACGGCTAATTCGTACCCTCAACAATTAGTCGCCATAGAGCCAGAGTGCACAATCGGACTAATTGAGCATCCACGCCGAAAATCCGGCATGACAATGGGACCGAGTTTGCCCGGTGTTTTGCATTTCAAAGAATAAGGCTATCTTTTTGAGGAACGCTGGAAGAGATGAATCCTTGGGATGAGTAGGTGGGGGGAAGGATCTGGATGTTTGTCGTTTGTTAGGGAAATTTTTTTGACAGATTGTTGAGAAGATAGATGGGAAAGTCTAAGGGTTTTTGATCAGTCGATTGAAAGGAATTGGATTATGAGAGAGAAGTGAACAATCTTGGAGACTGAAGAGAGGAGAATTTCCGGTACATTTTAGGATACTTTGGATTTTTTTTCGATTTTGGAACTTGAAAATCCTATTCTTTTGGAGTTACATTCTATAGTTGAAAATCTTGGAAGTTTCATCTTTGCAATAAAAGTTTTTCAAATCCGCATTTTTAATATGAAGAATTGTACATTGACTTTTCTTTTCAATCACCTTAAATAGAAAAATGTTTACTGAATATTTCCAGCTGAACTAATGTAGTCTTCGGAAAAAGAATGGATGTTCTAAAATCGGAATCGCGTTTATGGTGATTCAGCCAGCTTGTATCCGATTAAAGATTTTTTGTCGTTATATGTCAGAACAGTGTCAACGATTAGCTATCTGTGTAAAGTTTTAGCAAACTGGATTGGTCACCAACTATCTGGCTGGTAACATTTATAAAACATGATATTCCAGTTTTCAACTTGCCGTTCCGTAAACTGAACAATTTGGTGCCAGAAGAAATAGGAAGTTATATTGACGCTTATAGCAAAATGACTCATGGACTGGATATATGGATATGAACCACGTAGATGATTCGACGATAGACCTCCTTACATCAACTATCTATTATTGTACAATTTACAAGTACAAGCAGAAAGATGCTGACCAATTTCACTGGACAGTACTGAAACTCAAATAAACTTTTTTCTGAACTTTTTCAAAACTATATCGACAACAAAACTGCAGTAAAACATTTATATTTAGGGAACTTTTCGAAAACCCGCTTGAAATCTAGACCCAAGCTCTCGGTCAAAATTTTTTCCTCCGTGCCTATTGTTCTTGCTGTAAGGTCACGCCGCTTGCAATTTTTCAAGACCTGTTTATGTATTCAGGCGAATGTGACGGAATGATGTAACAGTCAGCGCGAGGGTTTCGGTTGTCCTAATAGTCGCCTATTGTTCTCCCTTTTGACCTGTGCACCGGCACGAAACATAATCCCCGAAGACGAAAGAATGCCCGGTCGGCCAACTGCGCGACAGGTGCAGAAAACGCCGTTTTCCCCGGCGTTCTCCCGAAAAATTCGATCCGAGCCGCAAAACCGACGCTCGTAAATACGGCCGCAAAACGCGCATAATTATTCATCGGTATCGCGCGGTTACGTATCGCTGTTTATCGCTCGCGCGAGGTATTTACGCCGGTGCCTTGTGTGCGAACAGCCGAGCTCGCCAGCGGCTGTCTGACGTCAAAAGCGCGTCATCGCTGTCGTCGCCAAAGTCGGGGAAAGACTCGGATTTGTCTTCTTTTTCCATTGGGAGGATTCCGATCGAAGAAAAAGTCGTTTTCCAAATAAGAAGTTTGAAATACAAGTTTTTAGCAGGCTGATTTCGGGCTTAGAAAAAAGAAATTTATTCGTAGAAAAATATCATATAAAAAATAAAAAAATTTACTTAAGTGGAAAATACCAGCTGATAAAAAAATGAGTTTGGTTCAAATAGCTTTGTGACCAAACTTCGATCAACTTATCATAAAATATCTCAATAAATTTTTTATGACGAAAAAACTTTATCGAAATTTTGGTTTTTTAAATACAAAATATTATTTAAAAATTGAGTCTTTAAGTAGGACTGAAACTCGCGAAATAAACTTCTTTAAATTTCATATCTTTCATTATTACACTACTGAACTCATACGTAACGATTTCCATATCTAATCTTACATCGCCACTAAAACTTGACATAGTTCAAAAACCACTTCATTCCTTTACTTTTCATTTTTCACTAGTTCTAAAATGTCCTGCAGTGTCACCAAACAACCATTATGCAATCTACCAAAAAAGCGAAAGCGCTGCAACTGAATTAAGATTAGCAAATAAAAATTAACTAATCTTTTATCGAACACTCCACTCGTCGTCCTAAAAGCGAAAACAGTTTTTTTCCATCGCTCTCACAAATCGAGTTGGAAAACCGTCGCTCGTAATCGCGCAGCTTGACTCGTTTCGCAACGAACGAGATAACGCATTTCTCCTCGGAATAACGTTCCGTCGCGGATTATCGGCGAATATTCCGCGCGACGATTCGGCCGCGATTGGGTTGCCGGCGCGTGGAAAGCTCGATGAATATGCACGGAAGTCTGCGCCGCGTCGGAAAAATCAGATGCGTCGATTCGCGCGCGTATTCGGAATTCGGTCGAGTGCAACAGGTAAAGAGGATGACGGGGCATAAGTGCGCGCGAGTTGCGTAACGTGGGAAACGTGGCCGACGCGATGACACTTTATCGGGGCTGCAGTGGACGCTCCCACGACGATCGCGTCCCGTGAAATGCGCGAGGTTTTCGCGCGAAAGTTCGGCATTCGATTTCCGAGGCGTCGCTCTTTTCGTTACGTAAGATTTGGGTGGAAATTGAGCAATCGGAAAAATGTTGGCGAATTGAAGAGAGTAGCGGTTCATGTAGAAAAAAGATTTATGTAATGGAAATATTTAGATTTATTTCAGAAATAAATAGATTTGTTTCAGAAAGTTATTATCTGTAAGTTAATTCATTATTCAGAACAGAGAAATTTATTTGTTCTGATTTATTGCATAATTTTTCTGATGGGTGGTGTCAGTCAACATCGAAGTTCGGAATAAGCTTATAGAGAGTTCAGAGTGAGTTAATTATGTGACTGATAATTAACTCACCATTGATATAGTAATAAGTACTCATATTGTAAGTGATTTGTGAGGAAAATCCAATTTAAAAGATAATAATTTATCAAGTTTCTAGAAGTGTTTTTAAATTATGTCTGAGAATTGAAATATGTTGTCAAAGATTTTCAACGAATCAACTGAGGAAACTTTGTTGCCTAGGTAGGATTCGAACCCATGACCTTCGACACAGAAGTCTGAAAGTATAACCCCTTGGCCAAAGTTCATCAGTTAAATATAACTTTTCAACGAATCTTGAAGGTGTCAAATATTTCGCCGAGAGGTTTTACTTTCAGAGTTATGCATCGGAGGTCATGGGTTCAAGTCTCGGTTATGGCAATAAATTTTTTTCAACTTATTAATTGAAAATCTTTGACATATCATTACAATCCTCAAAAATAATTTTAGAATATTTATAAAAATAACAAAAATGTCCCAACTTGCAATTTTTTCCCAAGCAAT
The DNA here is from genome assembly GCA_022817645.1 of Ceratoteleas bidentatus. NCBI lineage: Eukaryota > Metazoa > Arthropoda > Insecta > Hymenoptera > Scelionidae > Ceratoteleas > Ceratoteleas bidentatus. The sequence goes on along the minus strand of JABFPB010001301.1, from coordinate 7,272 downwards.
AAACTGCTTGGGAAAAAAGGCTAGTAATTTATTTCATACAGGTGTGTTAGAATGGAGGAAATTTCAGGTTGATCTTTTCTCGCGAAGAGCAGTTAAAAGCACTGTGGACAACTTTGGGGTATTCCCTTTTAGAGTGAACTTTCCAGGTAATTTTGTCTGCAGAGTCTCTTTATGGAGCTGTAGTAAATGAAGTCTGAAAATAGTGAAATATTAGGTAGCTGTGCAGAAATTGCATTGTTTTATTAGATTTTTCAGTGACCCTTCATTAACTATTTTTTGACTCAAGTAAAACTTTCAAGAAAAGCAGTTCCCTGATGGAACATAATGTATACCTATTATACGTATTTTAGATGGACCTTTATACATAAAATAGATATATACTTAGAATATACGTATATTATACATACATTACATATAGATGACATATAGATATATGTAAAATTGATGTTCTATTAGGATTTACAGAAAGATGAAGATTTTCAAGCATTGTTCCGCCACTGAAAATTATTACATAATTATATTAATTGTAACAACTTTAAACAATTGTAAAAGTCAGACAAAATACAAAAATTCTTTGAATCGAGGTGGAAGAATTTTCTCACAGTTTTTCCTGTCGCTTTTCGTTGCTCTGAAACATGGAAAGGAAAAATACTTATTATTCAAACGATATCAACTAAAAATACGTAAAAAAAGTACTTCTAATTTTCCTCAATGAAACATCGTTCAATTATTTTCCATCCGCAACTGTTTAACATTTACACAGCAAACTAAAATAATAAAAGAACAATAACTTCATCCAGTAATTTCATTCCAATAAACCCAAAAAAGAAAATGATCGAAATAAAAAAAGCTTTTTCAATAAATAAATTCGCACATAAAAAAGCTCTGTATTTACACTCAATTCATTGGCAATTCGGTATAGAATTTAAATCTCACCTCGAAAAATAGAGACAATTTTCAAATAAAACATTCTCACATAAAAATTGATTTGAAATCTGTTTAATCATTTATAATCAGACAATTATGCTTTGAAATTATCTGATCAACTATAAAAGTTTCATAAAATATTCATTTTTAAAATCCTCTTCCAAAAGTTGTACCAGTGAAAGAATGATCATATTTCATTTTCACAGATTCTCCCACGTGAAACAAATTGAATGACTCTGCCTTTTTCTTAAAAGTAATTATTTGATTCAGCTAAACTAAAAAGTCATCTAATCTATAAACTTTTGGCTGATAACTCATCTTAAACAACACTCTAACTTTACCCTCTCCTTCACAGTGCGTGAACCCACTAAATCGGACAAATCCCCGGGAAACCCCTTCGTCTTCCAAAACGCAAACGAGCCACCGGCGGACGCTCTCGTCGTGCAATAAACGCTGATTAGACGTTTCAAAAAGTTGGCGTTGTGTTTACAGCATTGCATAACGCCGTAATGAAATACACGCGATCGAACGACTCTGGAAGAAGCGAATTACGATCATGACCTTGCGCGCGAACTCTCGAGTTAAATATCTCATCGGGCACGAAGATAAGCCTTACGTTCGAGAACCGAAAATAACTCGATGACGGCCGCCGACATTGTCAATTGCGAGCGTCGCAGCGGAAACACGAATATCGCTTGCCAAAGTCGAAATAAATCATTTCAGACCTTCTCGGGCGCGATAGTCCGAGCGATACTTGCATCACCCGATAGAGTCCGTAATCTTTTTTTCTTGGCTCGAAAACACGCACTTTGCGCTCCCACACCCAGAAAAATAATATAGTTGTCGTAAATAAATAAATTGGACAAATTTAGTCGCGCTAAATGAAAATGTATTTAGAATTAATAAATCCTTATTTGGTGTAAAGTACATTTATTTACTACAAGCATATATTTATTTGCTATAAATATATATTTATTTATCCCAAATAACTCATTAATTTGGTACCATTTCAAATAAACTATTGAGTTATAGTAAAGTGAATTTATTAGGAAATAATACATTATTTTTCTGAGTGCGACTGGGACCCGAAAGGCTCATTTTCTCCACGCCCAAAAAGGGCTCGAATTCCCGCCACCTGCGACTTTTGCCAGAACGATTACGTCTGCCAGTTTCCAGGAAACGGCGGCTGATCGGCGCCTATTTATAGATAAACATAATCGTCTCGCGAGGTATCGCGTAAAAATACTTTTTTCTCGGGGATTCGGGCGTGATTGTGGGCAAGCGGTTATCGGGCGAACTGTTACGTAACGCGGCGAGCGCGGAGCGTTTGACATGCAAAAAGTTCATTAAGGAGGAGCGACGATAAATATATCAAACTGTTTACAAGGTGAGTCATTACTCGGGCAATACGGCGCGCGCAAAAACTGATACATTAATTAATTTTTCGCAACCAGTTTCTGCGTTTTAATGTCGCAATTCGTGCGCGCGCACGCGTGCGACTATTTATGAGCCGCGTGAAATTGGCGGCATTATGGTTCCGGTTGGCCTTATCGTCTCGTGTGTCGCGAATTTTAATTTTCCACCAAACGATCCGGAGACTGCGACTTTTTCTCCCGAAAAAGTCTTACGTAAGCAGACGAGACGGAACAATTGTCTTTTTCGACAAAAATCGCGAAAAGGAGCAATGATATTTCAAATATTTTCGACCATTTTTCACAGAATGTCAATTTTCGAAATTTTAAGAATGGACTAATCATCGATTAACCATTTGGAAAAGTAGTTTTTTATAAATTAATTTAGTTTAAGATAAAAATGAAATTTGTTTTTGCATCATCTTATATTATTTGATAAAAGCAAGTTATAAATTAATAAATAAAAAATAAATAAAATTTTTTCCCGATTTATAGAACAATTTTTTACTCGATATACTGCAAGTTGAACTTCTTTCTCTATGCGACAATCTCGAATTGAAGTTACGTGGCAGACATAATGAAAACTGTAATTTTAATAAGGAAACATGCCAGAACGCATAAACACCTAAATACGCGGCTCGGAATTTCCATCGTGCAAATGTAATCGCTCGCATAAATATCGCCAACAAGGCTCTGTTTCGGCGTCGTGCTTTGCACATGTGCGCGACTTTTCAGCACGCGTTTGTATCATTAAACCGCAAACGTTTTAATAACTATATACATTGTACTGGGCGCATTCAACCACCGAACTGATACACGCCAGCTAATTATATCAAACACCTTAATATGCGCTCCAATCATTTAAACTGATTTGCGGAATTAAATTTCGACGAGCGTCCAAATTTCGGTGCTCCGTTATGACCCAGGCTTCATCGGGACACATTACTAGAAATGTTTTGTTAATTCGTAAAGTTTTCTACGACATCTGCATTTTGGCGTTTAAGAACTGTTAAATTAAAATCAAATTCCAGTAAAGCATTGCTAAAGTAAAAAAATGTAACAATTAATCTCATGAAATTATTGGCAATTATCCATATTTCTTAATTTAATGTTAAAGTTATAGTTAAAGTCATTTCACATTAAAAATGAATGATATGTTATTAGAAATTGAAAACCATCAACCAAAAGCTAAACAATTAGTAAAAAACGTATGATGTCTTCAGAAATCATTGGACAAGTCATAATTTTGAACACGATATTCATATTTTTACTTTTTATTACACTAACATTTGAATCATTTTCGAGGTTTAGATTTTTTTAATTTAAAAATTAATATCAAACTAATATCATCCGGAATTTTGATATTAGGAAGCAGTTCATTTGATACAGTTCATTTTAACAGTTTTGTATAATAGATTATTTAATTTAACATTTTTATATATAATAGATTATTTTTCGATAAATGGGTTACATGGAACGTGAAATCAATTCAAGTATATCTGACGAATATCTAGTCACATGTGACTGAATTTTTTTATCATATTCAATCGATACCGCCAAATTTGTAACGTAATCATTTCCTATCGCATTAACCGGTATAAAAATTCACAATATTAATATGATATAAGCTTATATATTCTAATAAAATGATCACCTAGATATAATTTGCTTCCAGAGATGAAAAACAATCTATTTTTTTACCGTAAAACCGTGTAAACGCTTGTTTTTCTTTTCCACGATAGACATGAACTCTGAAAAGGTCTCATTTTAATGTACAATTTGGTTTATCAGATTTCAGGTTTTTCCACACTTTTAGACGTATTTTTTAAATGCGCGGTCTATTTTTCAGTCTATTTTTCTGGGTGTAGGTTGTTGGCTTCTTTTATTAAAAAATATACCATATAAAGCATTATGATATTGATGAAAAACTGATATATTATAGAGAAAGCTTTGTAGAATAGGTTACTGTAACGAAAAATATTGGTATATACGGGACAGAGACAGAAATAGTACGACTTGGGTCAAATTGTTACTAATGTTGCACTTTACCTTGGTAAACAAATAAACAAAATGAACAAGTGAACTTAATGAGACCCGAAAAATCGAACTGATGAAGTTTCCTACAGTTTGGCCTATTTATTTGAATTTAAAAGTCTTTTACTATTTAGTTGCTAATTAGACTGCTATAACACTCTTAAATATACCGGAAAACAGGCATAAAATATATGTGACAGCATGGCTTGTTCTGAAAATTGTTTACTTAAAACAAAATCATTTTCCTAAAACAATCTCATTTCGCTTCACCCTCCTCAATCAAGTCCCGCATTTCCCTGCCGAAAAAGGCATCTGCCAATCTGCTCCGCGACGCAAACGCGGAAAACCAGCTCCGAGGGATTTTCCGGTCGAGCCGCCTGGTTTTCCGAGAAAAGCGATCCGTTGGAACGGCAATTCGGTGCGCCGTACAAAGGCCCCGTAAATCAGCGCGGCGTTTCGTCCGAACGGTGACGTGTATCCTGCGGCGCGTTCGACGACTCGGCGCCGACGGTCTGAGACCCGGCGACTCCGAGCGATAACGCGCCGCGGAGCGAGCGAGATGGCCCGATAGCGAGCGAGAGGGCGAGCAATCGTGACTGGACGGGCATCGGGCGATCGACAAAGCCCGGCCTCAAGTTCCGTAGGAGCAGCGCTGTTGTTCGCCCGAGACGACAGGGCATTCCAAGAATCGCCCCACCACGTGGCCGGCTTCAATTCCCGGCGCGGCAGCTCGGCCGAAGTCTGCCGCGAGTGTGTGAGCGTGTGCCGGTGTGAGTGCGAGCGAGCGGCGCGGCGAGGAGAGTGCAACAAATTGGTCGTTGGGTTTTGCGCGATAAAAAATCGGCCGCTGAGAAAAATCGGCGAGTCCGGGTTGGGAGCGGAGGAAGGGGTTTGGGGTAGGGTATAAATAATAAAATGTATGACAATTTCGGAAATTGTTAGTGTCTCTGAAAAGTTCTAAATGCATTATTCAGAGTTTATTTTATTTCAAAAACATATACTTGTTATGTATTATGAAAAGCTCTGGTTTTGTAGAGTTTTTGATAGATTTTCAAAGGTTATTAGAGATTTTCAAAGTTTTCAGAGATTTTCAGAGTGTTTTGCTGAAAAACTTTTCAAAGTTGCTTAGAATTTGAAGAAATACAATCTTTATAAACTCTTATAAGTTTTGACTTTTTAGAGTTTTTCTGAGATTTTCAGAGGTTATTAGAAATGTTTAAAGAATTTTTCAAACTTTTTCAGAGATTTTATTTCTACTTTTTTGACAATTTTAATGGTACTGTTTTATAAAGAAAAAGTTGTATAAAAGTTTCAGAAAAGATAAAAATACGGATCGTAATTCCACTGATTTAATTTTATTTATTCCATAATTTATTTACCACAAGTAAATTTATACATTAATACAAAATGATTTTTTGTCTTGTTATTTCAGAGAGTGGAACGTCACCAATGAAACAGATTTGAGGATGTTACGGGTTTCTAAATTGGAACGTTGGGGTCAAGCAAGTGAGATTGTGGCACATTGTAAAACGACCGTTTTAGTAGCTGAGGAAAAGTCGTTTAGTGTTTTGAGGGTTTGTATGTAATTACAGAAGAGAAAGAGAATCCTTCGTGTTTTCGAAGTCTAGTTTGTTCGGACATTTGATGTTGCTATTCGATTTTATTACATTTTAAAATTGAGAACACGAATTTTCTTTAAATGTTAATTCTCTGAAGTATACATAAAAATGTATATATGATCGTATCATATATCGTAGTTGAAAAACTCTTGTAATTTTATTTGAATACTTTGATGTAATATTTTACTAACATTCATTTTTAAGAAGTGTGAATGTATTCATGTCTTAAAATACATATCAATAAATAAAATAATTCTAAAAATAAAGTTTAAAGTTTAATCTTTCCCAAACTTCTAAAAGCAAACATTTGGAAATACAAAAGTAAAATAAAATTAATCAGTAATAATTAGATATCTCAAGAAAAACATGTGTCTCCATGTCGATCATTATCCTCGCTTTCTTTCCTTCCAATCAATACGACTTGCGCAGAAAATAGTTTCAGCATTCCTCCGATATTTTACGAATACTTTCCTAATTCAATACTGCTAATTAAACTCAATAATAAATTTCAAAACTCACCAATAGTATTTCCAATCACACTGTCTACCTCAAAACGTAATGAATATTTACCCAAAAACACATTTCTTCTAACCGGGTTAAATTCCATTTTCCCGCATCGCCCACTCCAACAAATAAAATATAATCCTCCTCCCGAAAGCTTAACTCCTGATTGAAAAACATGTGTACTTTCTCGCGAAGAAAATTAAATACAATCCGTTTAAGAGCGTACACCCGGCTTTTCCCGGGCGCATTTGCGTACCTTCTAATCTGGGGATACCCGATGGAAAAGGCGTTCCTTTCATCAGCTCGTCCGAGATTCAGCCCGATCGCAAATTTCGCGCGTTCGTGCGCGTACCATACACTTAGCCAGTTAATTCCCCGGCGAGAATTATCTCGCGAAACCCGAGACTCGACGTGTCATGCGACGACCAGGAATTTTTACGATCCAGTTAACGGATGGCCCGTTGCGAAATTCCTGCGAGAGATTACGCAGGGCCAGCACTGCGAAAAACTGCTGCAAACGGCGTTTCCTGTGTCGCGTTTCGCGACATTCCCTTACGGAAAGAAAAATTTGAACAAGTAAACGTCAGATGGCTGAAACAAATGAACGTTTACTTCAGTCAGGTAAAAATTTGACTGAATCAGTTAAACTGTGGACTTGAACTAGGTGTTTTCGTTTACCTGTCTCTATTTCACACTCAAAGAAAAATTTTTAGTGTTAATAACTGTATTTGTTAGTTGAAGGGATTTGTTGAATAAACCAATAATTTTTTTTGATT
>JABFPB010001300.1:0-26261 GCA_022817645.1 Ceratoteleas bidentatus | reverse complement strand
ATTTGTTTACATTCCCATTTGCAACATACGTTTTTGTCAATTAGATTAGTAGAGTAGAATGGGATAAAAAGCTATTTCAATATTTTTCCAAAATTTTATTTAAAAAAGGACTTTATTGTAATTAATATGTTTGCATTTCAAGATCTCCTAGAAAGAGGGAAGTTTATTTTTATTTAAAAAAAACCTAATCTTTCAGTCTCACATTGTTTTTTATCATCAAGTTTCCAAAATGTATACCAAATAATATTTCAATTACATAGTAAAGTACTAACCGACGTCTCAAATTTTCACAACAGATTTACTTTATATCTCACATTTCTGAGTAAATACTATATATCCTACTTTCTTCGGCAATAAATCGTTCAAGCATCACTTTAGAGTTTTTACAGAAAAATATTATTCAATGTTTACAACATCACTTCCATAAGCTCTGTACATTTGGATGCCAAATTTTCGTTTATTAATTTCTAAAGATCTTGCCAATATTCTATATTCATATTTTGTCAGTTGAATTCGTCAACTTATTTTCTTCAACATAGTTCGATTTCACTCCTTCGTCGAATTGCTGACTTGAGGGAATTTCTACAAATTACAAATTAGCTCTCCTAGACATACTCTTCAGCCTAGACAATTCGTGTTATCTGGATCCAACAATAGTACGAAACTCGCAACTTATCAGATAAAAATGTTGGAGAATTTTATTGTCCATTGATAGTCTCTGTTTCGATTTTATTTAAGCATTTTTACAGGTGTGCACGCGCGCGCTTTATCGCGCAAGAAAATCAGCGGAATAATGTGCGCGGCGTTAGAAAATAGCGCCTCTTTTCACACTTGTCAACAGTTAGATCGCCGGGATTGACGTCATTGTCAGTCACCGTCGACGTATTAATGATCGTTTTCATTAAACGCGATTCAACTGGGAGACAGTCCTCCTATCGCGCAAATATTTTTAAAGCCTCGATAAAGTCAATAGCCCACTTTATTTTTAAGCCAATTAGCCGACAATTCCCCTCGTTTTTCCCGAACGACGTTCCATTCGGAATGAAGTATTTCTTCCGATCAAAGCTTCAAAGGAAACCTTGTAAGAACAACAAAGATTCCTTGCATTCGAAAACGACGAAATGTGTCGATCGCGAACAATTTAATCCTGAAATACGCGGTTCGTCAAGTGGTTTATTTATATCGCTGAAAAATGATTTTATCGTAGAAAACGCGTTCTGCCAGTCAAGCATGAAGATAGTACTGACGACATGCTGTAATTGTACCAACAGTCGATACATTGTAGTATCGCTTTCAGGAAGTAGTCGAATTCAGCTCTTTCAACAAAAACAAAAAAAAACAAGAAAAAACAAGAAAATCTCTGAATATCTCTAAATATCTCTGAAAATCTCTGAAAAAATCTCAAAATCGGAATTGATTTTGGCATAGATTTTCAGAGAATAGTCTGAAAAAACTATGAAAGACTTTTTTCAGACTTTTCTCTGAAAATCTCTGAAAACTATTCAGACTCTTCAGAATCTGAATTTCAGACCATCTGGATCCTTACTACAGATATCAATAGCCTAAAACTGATCTCCGAATTTCTCTCGTAGAAAGTCTAGGCAAATTAAGACCCTTCCAAGTCAGTTTTAGGTTAAGGCAAGAAATGAAGATGTCCTTCTAATCGAGACCACCTGCCGGCATTCTGCCTATTATTACGCCGATAACATTTCACTTTGCGCCGTTTTCGGGCAAACGCAACGAATAACTGCGAAGAAAGTGGATGTCCTCGGGATTATTTTTAATAACGAAGCGCCGCTAAAAATAGCCTCGCGGCGTTAATAAATAATATTATCACGCACCGCTCGACTCGCGGCGTATCGAAATCATTATTTGAACCCTCTCGAAATAACCGATCGGTCCCGAGCGATACGATGCGCCAATTGATACGGTTAATTTCGAAATTTGTCGAGGCGAAAACTGCACTTGTCAAAGCGAACCTTGAGTGAGTGTAAGCGGCGTAGAGAGTTGAAGTATCTTTTTTGCTTCGATGTAATAAATTGATTGGAAGGTGAGGAGGAATGCTGGGAAAAAATTGCGAAAATCGGCGATCGGTTAATGCGTTTACGAGCGAACGTATGCATTTCTAATGAAACGACGACGCGATATTGCAGTCGTTTGGTCGCCGGTGACAGTGAGTTGCGTGTAATTTGGCTATTTCTGTCACAACTGTATGAGTTCTAAGAAACCCTTGCTTTGTTGGATGCAACGTGAATGCTAATAAGGGTGCGACTTACTCGATCACTCACTCGATCGGTAATTTAATTGTACTCAATTGACTGAGGAGTAATTTTGTAGTCGAACTTCAGCTCCTATTTAATCAACAAAATCTTCAAGCTGCCTTATGGCTATGTTACGTAACAGTTATCGCAGAGTTTGTCGTCGGATTCCAGATTTCGAATCCAAATTTCACTTCCAATTAGGGATTTTAACACTCGGCAGTTTTCAGTTTGGCTTCACTCATTACCTACCAAATATGAACAATTATGACAATTATTTCCGCCAGTTTTATTATATGTGCGCTTTGTTCCATCATGCACTTGCATTTTACTTAGAGTGACTGGTTATCGCACGGATCTCGAGAAAGACAGAGAAGTTGTTCGAGCAACATTGTCTGCCTGCAGTCAAAAGTTACCATGTTTGTATCTATGTAGCCTACCTACAGCCCTATCTTCCATCACCGGAAGCAACTCATCAGGCGCCGTCGAACGCCTTACCTTACCGCCGAATGCTGATTATCTGATCTTAAATGATACGTTGAATATGGTACACTTGGCGACCCGATTAATTTTCTTGAATTACGTCGTCAGTTTCAATATCCTGCGTCGGAGAAACTACCGGTAGGTCTAGATCTTTGATCGTGGAACTTGGTTTGCGATATGCTCCGCGAATTGCTACGTGGTTTTGGAAGAGATTTTAGTTTACTAAGTTTTTTTACAGGTTTCTAAACTTCAGCTGAATGAAGAATGCAGCTATAACAAAATCATGATAAACATTGCACAAATAAAGTAGACTTAAAAATCACCAAAGATGCGAAACTAGAACAAATTGCAGACAAAGGACAATTAAACAAATTAAACTACAACAGTTAAACGAATAGAAGACGAAAGAAAAACAAAATAAATAGAAAATAAAAGAAAACGTAAACTAATTGATCACGAAACTAACAAAAATAAAAGATGGCATATTAAAAAAGACAACAAAAAAAATATCAAAACAGAACAAGGTCATAACATAAAGGAACAAAACAATGCAACCAAAACAAATGCATAAATTTAATAACTGTTTGAGATAGTGATAGTGCTAATCTGAGAGAAACTGGTGTATAATGCTTAAGCCCTAACAGAACTCATTTAATAAATAGTTCGAAGATGTATCGAAACACGTAATTCGAACGTTTGTGGCATGTCAATTATGACGTCAATAACATTTGATGAATGTTTGTTTAAGGTCCGAATGTCCTCTGTTTATACGTTCGATAAACATTTGTGATATGTTTTTGAACACGTTACATGAGCGTCTATGAAACGTCGATTTATAACTACTTTTTAACGACCGTAAAATATTAAACAAGTGTATAATATACGTATGACAAACGATAATATAAAGTAACAGTTAACTTACACGAGATATTTATTCGACACTAAAAAAAACGCTAATAAAACATTTGAAAACCGTTTAAAATATGTTTTCACAATGTTTATAAAACGTGCGAAAGTTGTAAAAATATCATTTTTCATATGTTTAAAACTGTTATTAAAAGAGTTTTTTTGTTATTAAAAGTTCGTTAATTGTACAGAAAACGTAGTATGGCAACAGTATGGCGTAGTATTGCAATAGTATAGCAAAAGTATGGCAACAGGCTGGCTCATGATCTCGAGCTAGCCTCTTGCCATTCCGTTGCCATACTGTTGCCATCCCACTGCCATACTATTGTCTGACTCGTAGTACTACTATGTGTCAGACTTGTAATATTTCTACGCGGGTACGAATCTTTCCAAAAATTGCCTAAAGTGTTCAAATTTTCATCCATATGAAGATTCTATATGGAATTCCAGAAGGAGATTCCATTACATTTTAAACGAGGACCTAAATCCATATTCTGTTCAACAATAATACTAGTTGTCTTATCGACATGTTTATTCTGATCTACGTAGAACGACAGCATTGATCAGTAATTCATAGCTTCGTCTTTAGGAGACAAAAAGTTAGTGCGATTGGTGGTTCACCATCCGACGTCAGAAATGGCAAAGTACAGTACAGTACACTATCACATATGGTCTAAAACTTGAAAGCGCCATCTGGATCTATTTCTGCCAGACTTATTCCATGATTCGCCACTGCAAACGCGGTGGTATCTGATTCACCGAATTTTATCTGATGCCCTCGTTTCTTTCCTTTTCGTCGATCTTTTATCGCGTGACCTGACCTATGACAACAACAGCACGGGCGTTTATTTTTGTTGGCGTTTTGGGCGTTTTGGTCCTTCGCCGAATTTAGATTCCAGGTTTCCGCCGCTTGTTGTTGGAAGCAGCGCCAGTCGGAGCGTTAGATAAATGGTCGGTTTGACAAACGAGCGTCTTCTCGTTCGCGGGGAAGTCGTCCATTTTTTATCGCAGCCGAAGAGGAATCGAACTCGCTCTTGCAAAATGGTCACGTAGAGGGGCATAGTCGCATATGATAATGCATGTGCAATGCAGTTTATAAATTCGTAGCTCGTCAGTTATTTATTGTGTTATTGTTGTGTCGCGGCCCTGAATCCGCGATTAACGTCATTGTCTCGTGGCTTTTTATTATACTGAGAGGCAATATTTAGTGGGTCTACGAATGGTTCCCCTCCAGTTCTCGAACTAATTGCTTCTTATTTGCACTTCATTACGGTACATTTGCGTGCGATTAGCACGTAAATATCAACGAGTAGCACATTTAAAATCAAATTACAATTTTTATTCTTGGGAACAGGTTGTCGACTTTTTTAATCTATAGCAAAATAAAAAATTGAATTAGAATGTTTTAAATAAGATAAGAATATGTTTTAAAATTATTATTTGGGATACATTTCTGGATATGGGATCTTGAGTGTCTCAATATTTCAACGATATCGAGATCACATAATTCGGAAAAAAACAGCGTTGAGTTTAACAAGATAAGCAAAATTAGGTCAGATTGGAAGTCTTTTGTGGATTTAGGGAGCCCAGATCTTTGTGGGTGCGTAGGAAAATGGCCCAACTGAAGTGTAAAAAACAACAAAGAGACGAAGGAAAAATGAGTGAATCGTATCCTATTCAAATGGATTATTAAAAGACGTTTTTTGAGACTGATTATAATAGAGTGACCTTGTTCTCCATAAGTTCGTCCATAACGCCAAACATAAGGCGAATAGAACGGAATGAAGATTTTCTATTTATAAAATCTAAATAACGGACCAACAGTCGAAATTATTTATAAATATTTTGTATGTATCGTGAAAATATTATGCTTCACTTCGTAATAGTTTCAAACATTCTGAAATAATTTTATAGAACTCTGCTCAAATTCTTAAAATCATATAAATAACTTCGAAGAATAAAAAAATGTATAATGTATTTTTTATGCAATTGCAAAATTCAAACATATCGATTTTAATATTCTGAAATATATTTAAAATAGAAAATTATGAAACCTACTTAAAAAAGATACGCGAAAAATTAGTCACGCTTATATATCAATATTCAAATTAATCGCTTCCAATAAAGTAAGATAACCTTATTAGAAGCGACAAAAAATCGAGTTTTACCAGTTTTTGCCTTTCCCTTTTCAGGCTATTGTATGCCTATACCGAGAAACAGCGTGTTTCCGTATAATATATATTTCCCGTAATTTTCATCGGGTTAGAAAGTTGTCACAAGACTATTTAAATGCGCTTTCCGGAAAACTTGATAGAGCCTTCCGATGCGATCAGACGGTGTCTTTGTTTGGTTGTGTCTTTGAGAACACGTTTTATAACAGTTTTATAACTTAACCGTTCTCTGCAGACGAAATTAACTACAACTCTTCTCCCAACGTAAAGTTAAAAATTTTCTTAAAATATTTCCCTCACAGTTTTCTCAATTTACTTTTATTTTAGTGGATACAATTAGTAAAATATTTTTAGACTTAATTAGTGGATAAAATCAGAAAAATCTTTTTAGACTGAATTGGTGGATAAAATTAGCAAAATCTTTTTTACTGAATTTATCATGTTGAAATCAAACCCATCAAATCACGTCCACAATCAGCTACGCTAATTAGAATATCAATAACCATCAAACACCACTTCCCCAACTCCGGCACTGAATCCACAGCTGCATTCAATTACTCTCAACTTGTGTTCCATCTTGCCAAACTCCCTCTGACAAGCTTCCCAATCATAAGAACATCATTGCAATTAATAACATTAAGGTGATGTCTATTGTCCCTAGTCACGAAGTTGGGAAGTCTATAAAATATTTTTTCTTTACTATTATAAATTATAATCCAAGATTGGTTCATGAGATTGTTGCCATGGGAGAATAATTTGAAATAAAAATATAAGTTTTCCGACGTTAAAGAATGTTGTATATGAATATACTGCAAAAAAATAGAAAATATTGTAAGCTGAATTTGTTTAATTCGACTATTTATTTATTTGCAAATTTTAATAAATCGACTTGAAATCAACTGGGTATTTATATTTTTAAGACAGTTTTTCTAATATAGTTTTGTTGAACAGTTATATTATTTTTTTTACAAAGTTGTTCGAAAAACTTCCATTTTTGGTTGGGAATCCCCTTAACATGCATACCATTTTCCTTCCCACTTTAATAGACTTAGGACTGACCGTGAATTTTAAACGCGAGTGATTGCAAATAGTGTGCTAATGCTTGGTAATTTAATTATTCAGAGGTGAATTTGTCTTCTTCAATCTGTAAAGGAACATAAAAAATACTTAATAAATTAAAGATACGTAGCCAATTTTAGATTATCGTATTTAGATATCAATCTGCCAGGAGTTTATACGCGACCCAGAGTAAGTTGAAGAATCTCTTTAAGTTTCGCCTTAACGACATTAACGCAGAATCGGATTATCCCGGTAACAAAAACATACAGAACATTTCCAGAAAGAAGTTCTGCCAGTGTTTTCGCACTTCCGCATAAAACCGATATTCGCAGAGGTTGACATTCTACATTCAGCTCACTATTGCCTCAGTTTAATTTAATATAATATGATCAATCCTTCATTTAGCATTGTACCTTAAATGAACTACTTAAATGTAGTTTTAAAACGTTATATATATTTTTCCAAATTGATCTATTCTATGTATTTTCAAATAATTAAAAATAAAACACGAGAAAACTTGTCTTCGAAGAAACGTAAAGCCATCTTACTGTCTTTTTTATAAAAAAAACATCTTAGTTTCAGACAAAAACGTCTTTAAAAAAGACATCTGTTTCTGTAGCAAAGTCTTTCTTTATATATTAATAACCCCACTTTTTATATTTGAAAAAAAAATTTTTTTATTGCTCAGAATTACCAAGCAAGTTCGTCCAAGATGGAGCTCATGTTTCTAAAACAATTATTGGCTTAGCCTTTACTTCCACTGCTACTGCCACGCCATCTTTTTTGAACTAAAAAGAAGAAGCAACTAAATTAATTTTGAAAATTGCAAATTTGCAATACAATATAAACAAATCCGATTCTATTTTTTTATAACCTCACTAAAACAACTTTTCCCTCGTTTTCTTCTACCGATAACTTACAAATTCTCCTAACCCGAACCGATTTTGTGTTGCTGCAATCGTTATATACCGATTATCATCGGCATAATTGTACAAAAAATAATCTAACAACAAATTCCCTACAAATCAATGTGACCCGATTTCTTCCACTACCGGCATACCGATCCCCAAAAGCACCTCGCAACCGACCAATCGGCACATTCGCGCGATAATTGGTCGAAAAATGCCGGCGATTAATGCGCCGCTCCCGCGAGCCGATCGATCACGTTTCGCGGAACGTTCGCCTCGAGGCGCGCGTGCTTTTCCGCCGCCGGATTCGTCCAATTTTATCCGCTTTAATGCCAAGTTCATTCCGCTGGTCCATTGCCATAATTCGGTTCCATTTCGAGACGACCCATCGTTCGAACTGCCCGCGTGACGTCACACGACAATTAGCCGCAACCCAGTGCGTCTCGCTTTTGTTTGTCGAAATTCCGCGCGCGTAGTTTTGCGCCATCTCTGTCGCGCGGGAACCCCCCACCCTTTCCGCCCCCCGTTTGTCTCCCGGTTTGTCGCCGTTTCGTTCCTCTCCCGCCACACGTAGCGCTTATCTCGCAGAGGCTAAAAATAGCCCCTGTCACGGTCACCGGCGACATTTTAAAAAGTCAAAGCTACCGCCAACGAGTGAATGTGCAAGCAAGTTGGCGATCGTCCGTCTTCGTCCGGTCGTTGGCCCTCTCTGTTGCGGGAAAAATCGTCACCTTGACCGGCAGCGCCACCACGCTGCCGATCGCGCGCGCACTTACCGGGCGAAGGGATCTGCAGGGTCGTGGGTGGGTCGGTAGGTTACCGACCGACAGGTGGCGACCCTCGCGGATGAAAGGAGAAGTGCTAAATGTAGGCGCGGATTGTAGTTCTCTGTAAAATCAGTTCTGTAACATTAAGTACTTTCCGTGTTGAGAAAATACTAATTGATTGGGCATTCAAAAGAAAATAGTGGAACTGAAAATATATTTTGCAATTCTATTGAGTTCTGTGAATGGAAGAAAGATTGTCGATTTAGATCCATTCAAAAAAAAATTGAAAATTCTTCAATTCTTTTGAATTTACGTTCAAAGATTAAACTTTGAAAAAATGTGTGAAATAATTTAAGACGATTCATTTTATTTGTCATAATTTCTTTTATGTTTTCTCATCTAGTTCTTAAGAAATGTGTAACTCAAAGTTTTATTTATACGTAATTCAATTAAGATTTTTAGGGAAAAAAATATTTAACTAATAGTTTATGAGTTAGAATATCGATAGAATGATTGATGAAAATCGATGAAATCTGAGAAATCATCGATGAGAAACGAGAAGAATTTATATCGATGAAAAATAGAAGAATTTGTTAAAGTATATTAAAAAATATCTTATGGCACTAAATAAAGCAAAGTAAAGAAATCTGACCCAATCACAGTCTAAGTTTAAATAAATTATTCTATTAGCAAGAATATGAAGAAAAACACATTTTAATTGTTTAAATTCTAAATCTATAGAATTTAATTCTTTATACTTATCAACATTAAAAAATATTTAAATGATATCTAGAAAAAAAATTGTACTAAAACACCAACAAATACTTTATCATTTCAATGATATAGTAATTTTTTGCTTGCCCTAAATATCCGGTCTTTGGTGTAAGAACTACCTTAAACATTTTTTGCAGGGTAGTTTGGCGTATTTACAGAAATCCGAAAAATCGGTCATTTTTCATTCGACGCGAGAAATATTATTAACATTTTGAAAACGCATGTTTTAATATTTTTGAAACATTTTAATATTTAAAAAAATTTATATATTAAAAAATTTGGTTTTGAAATATACAAATTATAATTTAAATTATATGATGAACTGTAATAAACAGTGAATTGTTACTCAAATATTTTTAAAGCAGTCCTAATTTTAGAATGACATATGCGAAAAATAAAAAATAAAACTGTGTCAAATATGGCAAGTCTGATAATCTCTTATTTCTGCGAAATTTTCCATTAATCGAATGAAAATACCCAAAAATTGCGGAATCTTTGTCAATTTCGAAAAAAATGTTGCCTTTTCACTCATGCTTATAAATATTGAAATCAAAAATAGATGTCATTGCATAAATCTTTCACATTGAATGTTTCATTTAAACTACAAATGTTCAGAATAATTTGCACATTTGAAATGACCGATGCGAACTACGTTTGTATATTTAATTAAAAAATTGAATACCTCTTCCTTCGTATGACTTACGCAATTTTTATGATAGTTGCATGGAAATTTTATTCAAAATCCGGTTGCATACTTCTTTTATTTACTAAAAATACTTGTTATCGAGATTAACGTAATGCAAATTTGTTTAAAAAATAGATTTTCGGTTTAATCACTCAATTCTGTAACACGAATACTCTTCCTGTAAGTCAGCTGAATGAGCCCTTTTCAGTTTTTCTATTTTAATTTTCGGTCCGAAATATTCCATCTATGTGTTTATATAAAAACAAAGTATCAGTATAAAAGAAATCTAGTTAACAAATACAACTGTTCACCGTTAATTGAAAACTAACAACAAATAACCTTCCGTTTTTTTTCATCTACTATATTTACGACGGGTTGAAGCAAGTTTAATTTCTAAATCGCCGAGACGAGCGAAAACTTTTTATTCCAGAGTTAGCTAAACTTCTTGAGAGTTTGAAGACCGGACATTGTAAACCTTCAAGAACATTTCACGGACATTTGGAACCGTCCATTAATAGTTTTTGCAACTTCCACGCAAATGTTGCGGAAAAGTTTTTTTCACCGTTTCGCTTCGGTGGAGTCTATTTAATCGTATAATAGAATGCTTTTTATGTCGGTGGGATACTATATATTTCTTTGAAATTTAGGTATCTTTTAATTTCAGGTGCTTCGGCTGTCCTTTAAAAAAATATTGTCTTATTTCAAAACTGTTTTGTTCTCTAAAAACGTAAATTCGTTTATCTCAATAAACAAAAGTTATACATCATCAAATTAAAAAAAATGTTTTTGGAATTGTTAAAAATTAGACTCAGTCATTTTTTATTTTCAGTATTTAAAATTGTTTGAACTTTTTATTTTGAGCTGTTAGATGGTCGAATTATGTTATTTTATATATATGCATAAAGTGCGGTATTATTTAACCAGAAATTACATTTGTCGTATAAAATTACACGATCGAATAATTCTTATTCGCGGTTGACGACAGTCGGTGTAATTTTACAATGATTTTCCTTCGAGTAATAGAATATAGCATATAATGCTTTTATGATATGCATAAAATACGATGATCCACAGGGGAAAGGATGTCAAGGCATAATTTATTTCATTCAATTTGCTTATCTTCTTATATCCATAGGATGATAAAAACGATACAAATATTCATAACAATATCTTAACTATAATGTAAAACAGTAATGATAACGGTCTCGACAACAGAAAAGTGTAAATTGCACATAAATGTCAACTATCAAATAAGAATTGAATACTTCCTGTGCAGCAATTATAAAAGGTGAAACGTATAATTGTTGTTTAAAAGATAAAAATCCTAGTCTTAATAATAAATTATTATATTTAATTGTTGGGAATATGTTGATTAATTAAATTTTATTTATTAAAATTTATTTAGTTTTGGAGAAAAATTGTTTAATCATGAAAAGCTATAAAAATTAAATTCAGGAGTAAAGCTACAGCTTCCAAAAATGTAGTTAGCCGCTGTCTTCACCACGCCATATGGAAACCAGGGATACAATATTAAATGTCAACGCGTAATTGAATCTTCTCTGCGACATCCTGATGCTCACTATTGTACCCCTGATTATAGTCAACCATATTAGCTCGCTGGACTAAATGTTGACATGTCACGTTGCAAGCGAGGGCTGACAATTGACAAAAAAGTGGCATATTAAAAATCCTTTTCATTCTAAAGATTCGACATTCATCCAAATAGAATATTTATAGCAAAATTTGTTTTAACATATTATTCTGAAAAAATGTTAGTCTAAATTATATTAAACAATTCAGCAATTAACAACTTAATGCTAGAATGAACTTTTAAGAAATTAGAATTCAATAAAAATTGACTTTATATGGAATTATAATGCAATCTGTTTTATATTGAATTAAATTAAATTAAATTATATTTATTTCATTAAATAAAATCTATTAGTTTTTTTCAAACTTTATAGTATTACTGAGGTATTTAAAAAAATTATCAAAATCTTTTTTCCTGCGTGTACAATGTAGATCATTTGCATTGTTCATCATGCATCTTAATTTGTAAATTAATTATGCAGAAAATTAAATTTCATTCTTTACTGGGAAGAAATAATTCATTCATATCTTGCCTTATATTATAAAAACCTTCAAGTTAGGTTTGATTACATTTTCCAGAATTTAGAATTAAGGGAGATAGGAGTAACCACTGTATAAAATTTCACTGAAATTAAAAAAAGGTTTCTAATTACAATTTTTTTGCTTTCCTCTAAATCTTATCTGTAGAAATGTACAATTGGCGCCAAACGTAATTTTTTTAATATCGATAATAATTATTACCGATATGGAAATCGTCCATGTCGATAATAATTATTTCATAAATGCCCCATAACATTCTAACTGATTACCAAACATTACTTTTGCCCAAAAGCACCTATTCGAACTTCCTCTCTCGGTTTGACATCATCATTTGCAAATGTACACACGAACCCCAACACCATGAATCATTCGAACCTGTTACACTGGTTGATTAACCGACTCATGACAAAACCTTATTTTTCAGGTCAAGGGAACTCATAAAAGACGCCATTTTAGACAATGACTTCATGAAGAATTTGGAATTGACGCAAATCCGAGAGATCGTGGATTGCATGTATCCCGTTACTTTTCCAGCCGGGTCCATTATTATACGCGAGGGAGATGTCGGATCCATTGTATTCGTTATGGGAGGTGAGTTGTTCATAATTTGCACCCTTTCATTAACCAATTTCCGGCCACGATTCATTCGATTCGTATCCGATCGTAGGAAGGCCACTTTGTTTTGATGCGATATTTTTTGTCCCTTTTTGCACACCAACGTCTTTATCTTCATCTCAGATATTCTTTGTTTCCGCCTGTCGAAAATGTTTTCGAAAAAAAAAATCGTGTTTGTAATGTCTGTACGAGAGTATCCTCAACATAATCTCATGTCACGAGAAATAAAGTATCTACATACGCCTCGAATTAAACTTCGCAATTTTGCAGTATCGAGGCTCGTATATTTTCAATCATGCGAGCCCCTTTCGAATGCTTACCATTCCAGTACATAAGTAAAAATAGACACCTATACACGTAAATGACAGTGTAACATTTCTTTCGCGTAAAAATAATCGCGCTATTAATTGTAATGGGCATTAGGATTCATTATCATAAATTTCGGATTTTAATTTATTTCTCCATGGCTTTTTCCAAAAATAAAAAAATGTTGGAATGGAAACCACCTTACCGTAAAGAGATTGTAGGAATTGTTTCAGCTCAAGGAATTATACTGAATTGGAATACAAATTAAATTTCATTACAAATTTTCTTGTTATAAATAATGATATGAAGACTGTAATTGGAATAGAAATCATGTCATTTGAAAAGGATTTTAAGAATTGTTTCAGTGAAAAGAAATTACGTTTACAATCAAAATGGTGTTAGAATAGAAAGGATACCAGTACATAAACAATGAACGCAAGACAAACAATGAATATTTTTGCGCCTATTTTTTCTTCCTCAATATTTACATAATTGTCTTAACAATGTAGTTCCAGTTTTGCAATAACTTTTTCACGGGGCATTTATTTATGAAAATTGGCTAGCTATCTCAGTCAATTCTGATTTATCGTGAACTTTGCCGCAATGGATATGAATGTCTATTGTAATATTTCTGCAATTACAAATGGCGACTACAAGGTACGATAAAGTCGACAATTTTATCGCGTTTTATAAATCAATGCACCGTACCGATCGTCGCAAACTGTACCTGTCCTCGGGATTAACTTTTTCTACTGAGTGAGTTTAATGATGATATATTTTACGACAAGTGAAGCATATTCGACGTTTTTACACCAAAAATTGTGTTTTTAATACCTGATCTAAAATTTCTTCATACTTCAAAGATCCTTTAAATTCAATAAATTTCCAAAATGAGTTATGTGTCTCAAATTTAATTTTTGTATTTCACTTTTTTGCTATTAAAATAACAGACAAAAATAAAAACTGAATTAAATTAAAAATTACTTTTTTTGAAAGTGAAAGATTGTATAATTGTAACTGCGACACATTTATAGGATAATTGCTTGCAATTACAATGTCTTATGTGTATATTGAAAGTTAATTGATTTTAAACAAGAGCATCAAACAATTTTTTACAATTTAATGTACTGTTTTCATTCATTAAATACGAATAACATCATATGATATCATCTTCGTTGTCCTGCTCTGAATCACATTAAGTGTTTCTATTCTACTTTTGTTTGTGATTTGTGGTATAAACACAATTTCATTTTCGTTTCGTTCTTTTGATTGTACGTATACATCTTTAATATTCTTAAACTTCATAACTTAAATATTTTTTTTGAAAAAACTCTACTATTTCAAAACAACGTCGCAATTAAAAATACGAATTAGCTGAAATGTACACACACATACACGCACAGTGCGATTAAATTAAATTTGAATCATAATACTGGTATCCGTCTAATTTTCCTTAGTTTTTTCGTGTCACAAATTAATTTCAGTATTAATTTACCGGCAATTTAAGTATACTTCACGCCCACCCAATTTAGCTTCTACCTTGGCAGGCAACTTATCTTCCGGCTTATCAACAAAATCACTTAAATCGATATAATTAAGCAAACTACATACTTTTATTAGAAGCCAATAAACGATCGAAACGCTCTATTGACGCAACTAAAATTATATCAGACCAACGACTAATTCTCTAGCCGTTCCTTTGATCGAAACAATTCAGTGTACGCAACAATTCAGTAAATGTCGGATGCCTCAACATTTTTCTCACATGAAAATATCTCGCTTCACGTTCGAACTCGCTCTATACGTAACCCCATTTACACAATAAGCATCTGTTCATCAATTGTTGACTCGCTTGACACACAAGAAATCTCGCTCCATTCTCAACAAACTTAACTTCCTTATGCATACTAATTCGAATTATAATTTTCATTCCAGTCAAGAAGAAATCATATTCCTTTTCAAATTTTATTTTTCATATCACACATTTTAATTTCATATCATTACACTACTTTTTTCTGTGATCAAATCCTCATTTTGTCGAAAGAATCAAAGTTTTTCTCCTGAAAAATTTGTTTCAATAATTACTTGACAAAATTTTGTTTGCAATTTTTGTTTTTCATCTCTCGTCTTCTTTTATATTTCATCCTTACATCAGAATCAAAACAATTTCTCTCCATCGAAAGAAAATTGTGTCCATCTCCAAAATTTCCACAAACCTTGAAACCGTTTAATCATTTCCAAACAAACAAAATCTCAAATTACCATCTTCACTCTCTCAAAACAAATCTCCAAATTTTCACTAATTCTTATCTTCAAAAACACACTTCTTGTTCATTGTACAATCTTCCATTTCACACTCTGTCTCCTTCAAACTGATCCTTGAACCTTAATGCCTCCACAAGTGTAAACCCAACGCCTCGCGCAAAAAAGGTGAATGTAACACGCGGCTCGAAAAAAGCCCTCCCCAGGAAAAAGCCTGCCCAGTGGCGCACGCTCCGCACCGCAAAAAGTGCGTTCAGGAGTGGTCCACCGGCGCATGAGAGACACTGTCCTTTCTCTTGCGACCGGCACGGGGGAAAGTGGGGGTCCGCGTGCCGCGGTGGAGGGGTTTTCTTTCTCATGCTGGGTGTTCACCGCCGTCGTTTTGAGCAGTCGTGAACTCCGTCGCCGCGCGACTAAGTCGCGGCCGATCGAGCGGACCAGGTCGCGACGCCGAAAAGGCCCCGACGAAATCGCACACGCAAGGCCAGAACAGACAGCGAAGTTGGTCAGATAGCCTGGCCGATCGCACGATTAGATTATCCGTTCCGCGCGCACACATCCGGTTACATAAAGTGAAACTGTGATCCAAGGTGATGTGATAGAGCGGTGTGATCGAGGCAGGATTTACTGGAAGAACCAGTCGAACGATTGCTGGTGCTGCCAAATGAGAGTTCCACCAGGTCTGGCAGGTCTAGGTTTGGATGGTAGAAGGGTTCTTCCAGGAATTTGGAAGGTTCCTCCAGAAGCTGACTCAAAAGTTGGACTGGAAGTTGGAAAGGTTGTTCTGGAAGTTGGACTAAAAACTGAGGACTATCCAGAAGTTGGACCAAAAGTTGGACCAGAAGTTGTTCCAAAAACTGAGGGGGACCATCGAGAAGTTGGACCAAAAGTTGGACCGGAAGTTGTTTTTGTTCCAAAAACTGGGGAGGACCATCCAGAAGTTGTTTCAAAACTGAGGAGGACCATTCAGAAGTTGGACCAAAAGTTGGAAAGGTTCCTGCAGAAGTGAGTCCAAACATTAAGAAGGATCTAACAGACAAAAGGTCCTAACTTAAGATACTCTGAGGTGGAATGAAGGTACGCAGTTATCCAGGACGAGTGGTCCTGGAGGATCCGGAATTGCTGCTGGATCCAGACGCCACCAGAGGGCGCGCGATGGAGTTGTTGTACGAAGCCAGTTGGAGGGAGTGTGGGGTGAATTGGATCAATAGGACTGGAATGAGTTCTGGATCTTCGGGCCAGGGAACCAAGGAGGACCAGACCTATGGGGGTTTGGAAGGCGATAGGACTCCCAGAAGTCAGAGGTCCAGCAGCAGCGAGGTCGACAGCGACTCGGAGATGAACCAGGGCAGTGGTCAAAGTAGGTTTCTGATCCCGAGGCCCCGGCTGATCGTGCCGGTTCACACCTATGCGAGGAGGAGGCGCACTGGCGCGCCCGCGACGAACAAAAGGAGGCATCGCGAAGGTAGAGTTGCGGGAGGCAGGTGGAGGTGGGCGCAAGAGGATTTTTTGTTTTGAGGGGTCAAGGGGGGAATTTTTATGCGGTACTGAGAAAATTAAATAGTGGTGGCAGACATTTGAGATGGTCACTGTACTATGTAAAATGGTGTGTCAAAATCTGTTTGTTGTAACTATTTTTACTAATTAAACGAGCGACCAGGAAAAGAAATTATGAGGTACCGCAATTATTATTTATTGTTCAATGTAAATCATTCAAATATGTGAACCATAAATAATTAGCAAATTGATCATGTATATCATGTATTCATGATACTTTTTGCGTACAATCCAGGAAATAAGAATGAAAACCATTTACAATTTGAAATGTCAAAATTGCATTGACATTTACTATTCGGTTTTCTCAGTATAAGACATTTAGGAGGGAAAAGTGGTGGAAAAATAATATGAAGGCTTGAGAAAGATACGAATTTGAAAAAATACGAATTTGGAAAATTTAGCTACAATCAGAAAAGTTTTGAAGTCTATTAGACTGTTAAAAATCCGGAGTAACTAGGGTGTGGCCGGAGTGAAATTTTTACTCCATACGGAGTTCGAGCACGTCCAATCCGAAACGGAGTAACATTCGCGGCGTGAATTTTTTAGGTTAGATCAAGCTTATTTTAATATTGATAGAAACAAAACACTCGCGTTTTTAGTCTTTAAACATGTAATTTATAATTTAAAAACATAATCAACACAACTTTCCGACTAAATGTGCAACATTTGTTATTGCAATTAATACTTTATCTTTATCCTTTCTGTTCACTCCTATGGCGGAGTAAAATTTACACCGTTATGGAGTGATATTTCACTCCGAAACCAGTTACACCTTACACCATAACGTGGAACTCCGGAAATTTTTAACAGTGAATTAATGAGACTTTATTGCAGTATGCAATATACAAACGAATATAGAATGTCAAACATAGATGTCCAATTTGGTAAATTTTATATCCTTCTCTATCCGGAGTTAACACAATAGCTGCCAAGAAACCGATTCAAATTGTATCCACGGTTATAAAAATATCCAATTTTATCCGTTTCTATGAGTCATTTTAACAGGGTAAAGACTCTACAGCTCTCTTGAAAAAACCATCTTTAAAGATGGTTAAAACCATGTAAGAATTGCAATACAGAACTTCGTTTTTTCTAAGTGATTCTTCCATTTTAATATCAACTCTTACCTAAAGCCAAGTGGGCATTTTTGATACTGCCGGAAAACTCGCTCTCAATAGCCTCTTCTATTTCATGATTAGCGAATTCCTTGTATTGTTTGAAGATTTCTCTCAGCTGCGCGCGGCTTCGCAAAACCATGATTTCGTTAAATTTGGACTCGTCGGTTCCTAAACGTCCTACTCCAGCTTTGTATAACGCTTCAGCATCAATGCGAGCATTGAATGGGCAAACCTTCGTATCTTCGTTACGATTAGCAGTGCAAAGGGAAATGAGCAGACGTTGGAAGTCCCCTGATGTATCACCTTTGATAGCATCTTCCAAAGTGCGTCCACAGTCTAAAACACAAAGACCATTACGGTGACCTTCCTCGAATAAAAACCAGTCAACCATCCCTTTCCATTCAGTGTTCAAAAATGTTCAATTTTCTTAGACATTTATCATTTTTTTTAATCTCGTTGGTTTTAATACATACGTTGGTTGTATTCTGTCTTTACACTCTGAATTTCTTGGTTTGTCAAAGTACACAAAATGTTAATGAGGGTGTGTTCTCGAGTTCCCAGACCCTTCATAGCGTAGTAGAGTTGTTCAGCGTAAAAATGCTCTAATGGGGTCATCAGAGCCACTATGGCTCTCCTGAAGTGTCCGGATGTCTCGGACTTCAGGTCTTCCATCAAATCCTTCAACAGAAGTGAAATTTTGAATACATTACTATGCCTTGACAATAAAAACTGGCTTGAAACCATAAATGAAATTTGACTTTTGAAACCATTGTGGAACCAAACTTGGTTCAAGAATTAATCCACTGTTCCTAGATAAGTTGCATGAGTGAAATTCCTAGATGGGCCCCAAGCATCCTGGGATAAAAGTTCTGGGCAATTCCTTTGTGTATCCTGGACATTTTTTCATATTTCCAGACAAATCACGGAAATTTCAAGGGTTTGGCAGGAAATATCCACGATTTGCATGGAAATTTGACAAAATTGCATAGGAATATTTAACATGGGATGAATTTCCAATCTTGGAATCTATTTAGGAATAGTGGATGGATACATGAACCGAGTTTTTGAAACCATTGGTTCCACAATGGTTTCCAAATTCAAATTCCATTTATGGTTTTGTACACATTTTACAGGAATGTACATATCATTATTCATCCATTAATTGAATAACGAATTCAATGTTATTCGTAATTCAAAGATGAAATAACATTTTATTCGTTATTCGAAGATACGATGAATAACGAATAAAACTTTATTCGTTCAAAAATGCGATGAATGACGAATAACATTTTATTCGCTTTTCAAAATCATTTTATCGAATAATGCCCCTCCCTGGTTCTAAACAAGCTTTTATTTTTAAGGTGGTAACTTACATGCAACTTAGATTTTTATGAATACTAACCTTTCCGTACATAGTTTTGTACTCGCGCTTGATTATTTGTCTTTGGTCTCTACTGCGTTTGGTGATGAGGTCAATAATGGTTTTTTCGTCGGTACCAAAACCTCTCATGGCGTTTCTCAAAGTTGTTGCATCTTCGCGAAGGTTGCATTTTACATTCGCTACAATGGTTGGGTAACTCTGTAAAAAATGTAATGAAAAATATAAAAATTTGATTTGACGATGAAGTCACAGCTTTATCGTAAATGTTAGGGAAAGTATAATTCTTGTGAAACATTTTTCACGTAAAGAATTTGGGTCACCATAAAAAGACTTCAAAACAATAAAAATAAAGACGTTTAGATAAAAAAACGTCTGCAGCAATTTGAGCAATATTTTCCAAGATAGAAAAATATATTTAAAATCGAATGCTTGATATTCAGAAATTAAATTACCAAGACTTTTGGAAAGCAAGATACTTCTTCAGACTTACTTTTGGGAAGTCGTCAAACATGTTGATCAATTATATTATGATGAAATGGCTTAGGAGTGGTTGTAATTGTCCGGAACAAACTGTACGCAATTATTGAATGTAACTTGCCTATTTATAATGGTAGTTAAATGAAGTGGGGATATTATTGAGATCAAAGAAAATAATTAGGGCCATTTCATGTCCTGATTGTAATTGATATATAATGCTAGTGACAATTTTTTCTTCTAAAACTGAAAACGAGGTTTTGGGAACTGTAATAAGCTTTACTTAAGTGGTTTAAAATCATCGTTAATACTATTCTTTGGATAATGTTAGATAGCGACATTGATTTTTAAATGAAATTAAGAGTAATGATTTAAATCAGGACACATTAAGACTTACTTATATCCGGGCAGTTTTTTTATTTTTTGGCAAACAATAATAAATTGTTTGCCAAACAATGGCAAAAAGTTGCATTATATTCTTCAGTAAAACGTGTATGGGCATGTTAAATAAACATTTTCTTCAAGATAATTCAGTAAACCTGATAACTTTGTTAACGCTTACGTCGAATCATATATACTTTTTATTTTATTGCAATGAAATATTTGTTTGCTTTAAAACAGGAGTCATTAGTGTGATAAATAAATAAATCTTACATCTAAACAAATAAATCTTAATTCCATTTAAAAATTAATGTATGACATCAATATCATGGAAATTATTTGATCCGGCAACGCTTAATCTAGTACGAAGAATAATTTAACTTCACATTTTCAATGACCAATTTTATACGAACTTTAAAAACATTAAAATCTTAATTTTTTATCTCGCCCAGAATGTTAAATATCCTAATTATTTTGTTTAATGATAGCTATTTCCCTACTTTCATACAAATATTAATGGCTGAGTCACATATAGAATTCTTATACACTTGTGAAGAGTTTATCGTACATTTCGTTGATCTTCTAAATCGTTTGATCCTAAAACTGATCAAAATGTGTGACCAACGTTTCTCAAAAAAAGTAAGTGTAACAAAAATCTTCACTTTCGCTGTCAATATTTCGATTTTGAACAACCCAGAGATTATAGTACTTTTTTAGTAGACTGAACTATAACGAGAGTTCAAGCGACTACAACTAAATGCTGGAGTAAATTTAACTGAGAAATGTAATTTTTACTACGGTCCGATGAAACTGTAACCGAACAGATCCAAATTTTGTATTGGCGGTTGCCTGTAATAAGGGGCGGGCCCCTTATTACAGGCCCCTTATTACAGGCAACCGCCGCTGTGATAATAACATTGGGTTTACATTAAAATATCTCGAAAACTATTGATCTTAGGATCACAGTTGCAGCGAGGAAAATGTTCCTAATACTATCAGGAATGAGGGAACCCCGTACTGCAGTAATTGAGATAAGACTACCCAGTCAACCAAATTTTTTTCTGTGACATTACAGTGATGTCACGTGTGAGTCACAAGTTAGTCACATGTGAGTCACCTGTGAGTCACACGTGCGTCACAATTTCCGCCTCACTGGAACTAAAATATGACTTAAAAATTTTCACGTTAGTGTGACTATAATGTGACTTTCAAGTCACTAGAGTGTGACTCACAGGTGACTCACGTGTGACTAACTTGTGACTTACGCGTGATATCACTGTGATGTCACAGAAAAAATTCTTATTCTATAGGTTGGCTGGGTATATATTTAAGCGCGCGTCGATTATCGCTCGAGCATTGTGAAAGTATTCGTCGATTATCGTTCAAGCCATGTGAAAATATTCATTATTATTGTTCGTATTATTATTAATAAATTATTCATATCATTGATTTACATAAAATGCATAAAATTTATGTAAATCTGATTTTAAACAGTTTGTAAACAACGTTTTTAAACGATTATCTAAAGTATGCACCACTACGAGTACATTAATGTAAATTTTATGTAAATCGTTTACATAAGGGTTTGCACAAAATTTATATAAAATGTATATAATACTGGCTAGCAGAGTATTCTGTTTCAGATGGAAGAAGTACGCTTTTATTTTTGTTTTAAAACTTGTATTACAATCATTAATAATTGCAAGCTCAAAATCGGTCTTGAGTTATCGGGGATTAATTGTACAGCCAATTCTAAAAGAAAATAGACGAATTAGAGGACGATTTCCTACTCCACCTTAGTATCTGAAACTTGTATAACGGAGTCTAAAATTGCGAATCAGACACTGGGAAAAAAGGGTTTGTCAAATTAATATTAAAAATGAAGTTAAATGAGCTATGTTGGATCAACAAATCCACTATGTAATCTCAACATGGTATCGAAAGTAAAGCAAGCGGCTAATACACATTCCGCAATGGAAACAAGCGAATACACATTTAAAACGTGACTAATTTAAGAAAAAATTATTATTTCGATTGCATTTTAATATAAAGTGTTGAAAAAATATTATTCAAATACATTTGTTTACATTAAAACAGTCCAAAATAAATGCCAACATAACCCCTCTTTTATAATTTCGTTGACATTTCTACAATTACTTGTCGCATAAACAATGCGCATCTATTTTACACGCTCATCAATTCAATGAGAGTCGTCAATATTAATTCAGTGACATATCATGTGAACAAAAACTGATTAAGAACATATGTTGAACTGGAACAGTGTGTACCATGTTGATCCAACATGGTACAATCTGACTTCATTCTAAATGTAAACACAACTTCATTTTTCAGTTGCATCTAACGATTTTTGTGTTGGATCAGCAGATTTTTTTCCCAGGGGATGAGGAAGGCTTTTGCCGACTTGCATTTAATTATTTCCTTTCCTTCCGAATGGATATATATAATATAATATAATATAGTACAGATATCCATCAATATCAAGAAGAAAACCATTCCTACTGTTTATAAGATTGATTGCCGTATTAACAAATTTTGACTTTGATTTGACGTATTAAACAAAATATGTCATAGAATTTCATGTACTTAATTATATTTTTTTCAAAATATATATCAGTATAGTGATTTCAACTAATATTTGTTTAGATTTTATCTAAACATCGTTTATCATCGTTAGTTTAGATTTCACCATTTCTCGTTGTATTTTTTACAGTTTTACCCAACTATTGTACCGGCTGATAAATTCAACAGCAGCAGTGATGCGACAACTTTAAGAAACGCCATGAAAGGTCTTGGTGCCGATGAAAAAACTATTATTGATCTTATAACTAAACGCAGTAGACGCCAAAGACAAAAGATCAGACGCGATTACAAAACATTTTACGGAAGTGTTAGTATAAACTGTAGAAACCTAAAATAAAATCATCCATAAATTATCACAGCAATATTCTAAAATTTCACTTCTGTTCTAGGATTTGATGGATGACCTGAGGTCCCATACATCCGGAAACTTCAGGAGAACCATTCTGGGTCTGATGACCCCTTTGAAACAATATTACGCTGAAGAACTTTTCTACGCCATGGACGGACTGGGCACTCACGAGTACAGTCTCATCAACATTTTGTGCACTTTGACAAACAACAAAATTAAGAAAGTGAAGTGTCATTACCAAAATCGTAAGTAACACAGACAGTTTAAAACCATAGTGGACCAAAATTCTGCAGAAGCCTGCAAGTTCCCCTGAAAATATATGCTACAACTCTGGTATTCTATGAAAAACTACATAAACATCTACAGACTTCTGTAAAACTCTACAAAACTCTGAAAAACTGAAAAGTTCTGACTCTTTTCACTTTGTCTGCAAAATTCTGGGACTTTTCAGAATTGTATAGTAGAACGATTTAGGTAAAAGTCGACGGATGTTTGAAAAAGTCTGAAAAACGCTGAAAAAAGTATTTTGCAGATTTTTACAAATCTGTATTCTGCAAATTACATTTTCATTGTACTTTTACAGATTTTTAACAATATCGCTCTTCTCAGGTGTTAAATATGTCACAATAAATTTGCAAAGTCCCAATTTCTTCCCTTTTTCAGAGTTTTGTAGAATTTTATAGAGGTTTTCATAGTTTTTGAGAGATTACTAGAGCTTTTGCAAAGGAGCTTATAAATGTCTGGAAAAATTTACCTTTATTAAAATTAAATAGAAAGGGACATTTAGCTGGATTTTATACGACGTAAGCCTAACCGTAATTGTCGTTTTGTTTCAGTCTATGGACACTCTTTGGAAGAAGACATCATAGGCGATACATCAGGGCACTTTCAACGCCTGCTCATTTCCATTTGCTGTGCCAATCGAGACGAAAGTCTGGAAGTTATGCCTTCCGCTGCTCGGTGTGATGCACAAATCTTATATAACGCAGGAGTGGGACGTTTTGGATCCGGCGATTACAAATTACACGAAATACTGGTTACACGAAGCCGCGCTCAACTAAGAGAAATCTTCAAACAATATAAGGAATTTGCTGATCATGAGATTGAAGTTGATATTGCGAAAGCGTTCTACGGCGATTTAAAACATGCATACTTAGCTATAGGTATGATTTACTATTAACATTTCTGTAGAAAAATTATTTAGAAAAAGAAATTACTCTAAATTTTTCTTAGAGTAACAGACAAATTTTTATGAGGTACAGAAAAAAAATCATTTCTTCCCAGCAAACGAAAACCGATTGAAACCGATAGAAATGTTATCATTTGTGTCGTGTTTCTTCAAAAACTCCGATACTTTTTACCACAAATTTATCGGTTATAACCGACATTGCAATATTTGATGACTTAGGCGTTATTTGTATCTGTTTCAACCGCCACACTCTACTTGAGCAAGCAAATTTTATCGGTTTGAACCATCAATCTCATTTCTCAAAAATGTATCGGTTTAAACCGATACATTTTTAAGACATTCCGAAAAACAATTGTTTTCAAAAATTCAAACGCTTGTAAATAGATGTTACCGAATCATGGATGGACAAGTATTCAACTTAAAATAACATAACAGATGGTGAAAAGTAAGATTCATTTGTTTTAAACTTAGTTTCACTGAATAAAACAATAATTATCGCTTGGAACCAAAATATATCGGTTTGAACCGGTTAAGAAACGCTATTGAAATCGATAAATTTTGTATCGATTTTTGTATAGGTTTGAATCGGTTTTCGTTTAATGGATTAAATCCTTGGTTACATATTGTCTTGCGATGTTACAAATAATTTATATACTTGTTTTGTCTACTATTCACAGTGAAAAGTACAAATAACGAGACTGAATACTTTGCCGAACAACTTTATAAAAGCATGAAAGGTCTAGGAACTGACGACACCTCGCTGATACAAATTCTGGTGTCTCGCAGTGAAATTGACTTGGCAAAGATTAAAGATGATTTCCTAAAGAAATACGGAGAATCTCTTGCAGATTGGATTAAAGTTAGTTTACGATTTTTCGTACAGACAGTTTCACAAAAATTGTTCATTATGTATCAGATATATTGCATATATTAATGGAAATTTTCTGTTTTAGGATGACTGCTCTGGAGATTACAAGAAGTGTTTGCTGGCTATTGTAGGATAAGTAGTTTATGTATGAGATTTTATAATTTATAAACGAAGTGAATTTTTCAATAAAAGATTTGTTGATTAACCGAATATTGCATTATTCTTTCGTTTTAAATAATTTTACATTGCTGCTTAAAATAACTATAATATAATATTAACTGATTGCTTTAGCTTATTATTTTATTAAATATTGTTTTATTTAATAATTTTAGTAATAAATATGGTGTAAAAGTGATGGGCCAAGTGCGCCTTTTCTTAATCTGATTGCAATAAAAAAACTACTTAATTGCCAAATTTAATTGCGATTTCTGCAAAAATCTACAAAAATATAACAACTACTGGAAAAGTCTATAAATGCATTTTGCAGAGCTTCTCAGAAATTTGCAATTTCGTAGTAGACATTAATAGAGTGATCTCGCCAAAAGTCTAAGATTGCTCGGAAATGTTTGAGAAACGCTGAAAATGTATTTTACAGACTTTTACAAATATCTATTCTAAAAATCATTTTCAGACTTTCCTAGTAATTCTCAGAATCTGTGAAATTCTGAGAAATTCTGCACAAGGTGTTTGCAGACTTTTTCAGTAATTATCAGATTATGTTGATTGTTGACAAAACCACTCTCATAGAATTTTAAATCTGCAAAAGTTTGCAATAATCTGCAAAATACACTTGCAGAATTTCCCAGGATTGTTAGCAAAATTCTGAAAAGTCCAGAAAAATGTTTAAAAAAACTTTAAAAATCGTCGTCAATTCATTAAAAAAATGTAAACATTTCCAAAAATTATAGAAAAATAAAAAAATATATACACGGAGAAAAATAGTTCGTGAAGATAGCCACAATTGTGGTAACCATTACCACAATCGATGGTAACATGGTGGACACCTGTGCAGTGTAGTA
>JABFPB010001299.1:0-26230 GCA_022817645.1 Ceratoteleas bidentatus | reverse complement strand
AAAATCGGTGTTTTCCCATGTATTTCTTCAAATATCTTTGTTTCTGCTTTCACCGCTTTGTTGGAAAACTAGTATATTGTTCTCCAGAGTCTAAGGAATCAATAGACAAAGAATGGTCAAATTTGACCGTTTAGTTACCGAGTAATCACTTATTAAAGCGGTAAAAAGGGCCAATTTTTCAATACGTTTCAATACTACTCCGGTTGCTGGGCAGTGTCTGCCATGATATAACATACTTTTTATATACATCTACTATATGTATAACATATGTATTTTATGTATGAATGTATATTATGTATGAATTTCCGTCTAATATATGTATAATATACATCTATCAGGATGGTTGATTGAGGGGAACGTTTACCTGATATAAGTGAACGTTCATTTGTATAAATCATTTTAAGTTTGGTTGTAGCAATTTTTTGATACAAGCAATGTTAGCAAAGATAATTACAAAAAATAGGGAAAATGCAAGATTTGCATAGAATTTGTAATGGGACTTTTATAGCAAATATATTATAAAGGTATCTGTATGGTATTTTCTGCATGGATATCGAGGGCTGGGAGGAAGAAGGTGTTAGGTTTTTACATTGCACCCTGTAGTTTTTTCATTGCACCCTGATAGTCAAATTTATATAAATTGTATGTATACGATTTTATACATGATTCTGTAACATTGATGTAACATAATATTTCGAGAATATTAAAATAAT
Organism: Ceratoteleas bidentatus; assembly: GCA_022817645.1. Taxonomy (NCBI): domain Eukaryota; kingdom Metazoa; phylum Arthropoda; class Insecta; order Hymenoptera; family Scelionidae; genus Ceratoteleas; species Ceratoteleas bidentatus. The sequence continues at coordinate 25,517 of JABFPB010001299.1, read as the reverse complement.
ATTATTTTTCGCGGATATATATTTTTTACTGTTATAATTTATTTGTACATTTATAGATTATTTGTAAAATATGATTTAGTATCATAAAATATTTTTAATCACTAATAGGGTATTATTGAAAAAGTACTGGTTGAAAGGTTCAATTATAGATCATTTTAATGCAAAACTGATGTTTTAGAGAACATTACGAGTATTTTGGTATTTCTTAATACATTTATAAGCCTTATGCGTATTGAGAAACTATCCTGTATTGAGCTACTCAAGTTATATCTAAAAACGTGAAACGTACATGGAAATCTACTTTGAAATACGCAAAGTATCTATCTTTGAACATTTGCATATATCGCCGTGTATGCGATTTTGGCTTTTTGATATGTAGGTCATACACATATATTTAAGTATGTATTTAGTTGAGATGGGATGACAACAATTTTATTTATTAGTGGGTGTTTTCGTTCGGTATATATGTAAAAATAGATTTTTAAAATTATTACTGAAAAGCGTGTTAAATTCTGTCAGCATATTTTTCAAGGCGCCCTGACATTTATCACGTACAGTTTAGATAAGTTTTCAATATTTTTCAATGTTCTGCAAATGTATTTAGAATATTAAAAACAAATTTAACTGTTTTGAAACAAATAATCTATCGAGGCTTTCATTATTTTTCCTCTAAATTTTAGATAACTATTTCAAATAATCTTAGCAGTACTGGCTTCTTGTTCGCTCAAAACAACAAAGTCCGAATTTCTCAATGGCCTTAAAAAACAACGAATTCTAAACCACGTCAGACTACGCAAATCTTTAAATACGGTGACGCAATTCCTCTATTTAAAGCTTAAGCAGTTGCGCGGGGAAGCAGCCACAATCACAACCTAACTCTCAAATACCACCGAGAATCGGTCAATCGACGAATTCGATAAAACATCCAGAACAAATCAACAACTCAATTTGTTCTAAAACGTCTAGACTATGTTCTGTTTCGACGTTCTTTTAAGGAGAGATGTAACCCAACACTAACTAAAAGATCTTTTTAATTGTAAATAAATTGTATCCCATATTTAGAACCATCTTCTTTCATGTGATGTAATTAAAATTTCAAAAACCCTCTTAAAATCTGATCAAATCCGTGGACAATTTAAAATATCAGGAGTTAATTCAAAATAAATCTATGAATGGAGTCTTCACTATTGATCAAAATTTTCATTTTTATTTTTTTTTTTGGTTATTCTTATCATTCAATCTTAGATCTATCAGATCAGTTAATAGAATTCATCTCTACTTTATCTGAAAAATTTACGCTCAAAAGTTTCAGAATAAGACATCAAATTGTTTCGGTCTTCAAAAGCAGCCTCCGCAGCAATCCTGCATTCCATTTCGCATATCGTAAAAAAATCCGTAAATCGCTTTGCGACCATTAAACCCCGACTCGCCCTTAAGATTTTTGACTGATTTACGCTCATGAGCCAATCCACCCACAAACTCACCTTGACACGCATGCACCAATGCTCCAGATAAAGAGCCGCGAGATGATATATTTTGCCAGGAACACGGCTACTATTTTATACAATCGCGCCAAACGTAAACGCGTTCCAATAATTTATCGCGCGAACGCGCGCGCTATTAACGGGCCGGGTAAATTGGCCACCGCGCCGCAATTATCCGGGGGTTCGTTTCGTAGCATGATTTATTTACTGTTGCGAAAAAATCATTGCGATTGTTCTTGAATCACATTCCAAAAAACTTTTTTCTGAAAATCTCCAAACCGAGTGCAAAAATAACGAACTGAACAAATTTAGGGATCGAAAAATAATTTAATTATTTGTCACATCTGACATTTCTCTTTTTCGGCGATCAAAATTATTTTAACATTTGGTTTCATAATTTAGAATTATTTGAAAGATATTAATTATTTTTTAACTTAAATCATTCGTTTCGCAAAAGTGAAAGTGTTAAAAATAGAGAGAAAAATAAATTTGAATTACAACGCTGAATATTCGCAGAGTATGATTTGTCCACGGAAACAAACAGTTAGGCATTTTTCAGCTGCTTGCGACATTTCGCCGACGGTCCGGCAAATCGGCATAAATCGTCGGGCATCGTGATTTATCAACGTCGAGCGAGGAGTCGGCTCGGTTTCGCGCGGCAATTGATCCCGCGGGCGATATCGCTCAAATTCGCGGGGATAAAACGGCGCCATTAAAAATAATGGCAAGAAACGCGCGAGTATTTATAGAGGAGCCACACCCCCGGAGACCGACGGGCTCCATTAATTGTCGGCCGACGATCGAGGTCGTCCGGCCTGAGCCGCGCGAAAAATGATTGACCGGTCGCGAAATTCGCGCGAGAACAGTCCCCGTTGATTAGGAAAAAGGGCCCAGCAGACGGCTTTTTGCGCGACGGCGCAGATGATCGCAAAAAGATGAATGAGCGTCCGGTACGAGAAGACGTTTCTTTTATTTGGGGCGATGGAACGATTCTTAAATAATTCTTCGAATGTTTCGAAAAGGAACTTCTTATTTAATCATTTAACTGCATCGGTAAAATTGTATGTTTAAAATTGGAGACATTAAATTTTTGACAAGGTCCATTAAAGTCTGAAAATATCTAAAAAAATGTAGGAATTTAGTGGTTCATTTAGTGGTTTTAGGGAACATTTTAACTATTTTTATTTCGATATTCTTTCCAGTGTATGAGAAACATTTCTTACTTACTGCAAATATATAAATATACAACAACGCGGCTGGAAATGTCGCTCGAATGTCACCGATCCTAACAATGCGTCTGCTGCAAAAACGACCACCAGGCTGGTTCTGCCGCGTTGCTCCTATTAGAGATCATTTTCGGACCAAGTTCACGTTACGTAACCCCCCAGTTCATAACCAACTGATATCGTTTCAGTGCCGCTAAAACATTTCCTAAATCTTTCTACTTCCATTGAAATCCTGTAGGAGTTCTCTATCAACTCTATCGTTCTCTATCGACTCTATTATGTCGAGGGAAATAGCAAATTACGATGCTATTTCCCTCGACATAATATGCGATTTGAAAACTAACCAAATCGTCAGCAAACTTCCTTCTTAGACGCAATAACACGTCACTTTGTTTTAGGTAAATGGAGGTTCTCCGGCGGAAGCCGCGGGTCTGAAAGCCGGCGACGCAGTCATCAGAGTCAACAACACAGACATGTTCAGCCTCCGACACAAAGATGCCCAGGACGTCATCGTCCGAGCGGGAAATAACTTCGAACTGACAGTCCAAAGGTACGGCCGTAACTATAATTTATGTTATCACGCGAAGCCCGAAACCGAAATCGAAAAGCCGAGCTAAGGGGCACTTAAAATAGCAGCCAGAGTCACGGTCTCGTTTGCATGCCCGATTGGAAGCGTTCGATGTAAATCAACCCGTTTTGCGTCCCCGAAAAGTCGGGTCGCGATTGATCAGCGTCGCTTCATTGTGGACCGTCGTTTACCGTGATTATTGTAATTAAAGGGGCGGATCCACATGGCGACCCCACGTCACTCCTCTGGGCTCCACAGTCCCGTCTCCGCAGCCTTCGACGCCGGCGAGCTGCGTGTCTCCCGTCACAAAGACCTCACTGGCGGCCAGCAAGAAAGACACGCCACTCATCGGAAGTGGTCACAATTTCAGCCCGAAACCATTCGTAAGTCGTTACTCTTATGCATCTTGAAATGGAATCTTTGAAAGTAGTCTTAGGAGTAGAATTCCTGATGTGGAAACTAACGCCAAGACGATATTGCAGCTCAATGGTTCCGGCGATGGTCCCATCAAGTCGATTGTCAACAAACAGTACAACAGCCCAGTCGGCATTTACAGCGAAGAAACTATCGCTGAAACCCTATCAGCCCAGGCTGAGGTGCTGGCAGGAGGTGTTCTTGGGTGAGCAGCAATGAATCCTTAGATTTGGTCCGAAAAATGCAATTACTTGACCTTAATGGAAGTTCTGATTCTAGGGTCAATTTCAAGAAGAACGAAAGGAATTACAATGCTGAGAACAGCGAGGTGTTCAAGATGGTGCAGGAAGCAGACAAGGAGCCGAAGAGCCCAGAGCCAGGTGAGTTGGTTTCCCTAAGTATTCCGTTCCGTTAACTTGCACTTGCACGTCATCCACCACTCGCAAAGACCAAGCGCGCAAAGACTCAGTCCAAACGAAGATTCTGTTTAAACTTGTATTGAACAACAGTGGAACCTCACACGCCCAGTGGGGTGGCGACGCCCGTATCGCCGGCCATAGCGGGATTAAGACCTGTTTCTGCCCCCGAAACAAAACCACGACCAACAACACCACAATCCAGTCTGCCACCTGGACAGAACATCTGCGCAGATTGTGAAAGGCTTATCGTGTAAGTTCCAGATTCCGTCGTGTCCTGGCTGAAGTAAACGTCGTAGGGAACGAAGTTGGAAAAACAGTTGGAAACGTCTCAAAGTCCTAGATTCCATGAGGACTGACTGATTTCCACCTTACCTTCCAGTATTCGGAAATCTAGGGGTCTGAGTTCTACCTTCTGAGGGAGTTCACTGCATTCTACTGTTACCTTCCAAGTTGCTAAAGTTTAGAGGTTTGGAAGGTGCAATCTCCTATCAGAACCAACACTCCTCATATCAGACATTCGTAAACGACGTTTACTTCCGCTTGGACGAAACTGCAACTCGGCAAAAGCTTTTCAACAGACCTCGAACAACGTCAATCTCCACCATCGTCATCGCAGACACCAAGACCCGAACCGTAATCTGCATTCTTTCAGCGACATCAAGCCAAGGAACGAAACACGTCCATGAACAATGTGTAATCTGACTTGTCTTTTTCTCCTGTTGAATGTCGTAGTTTCGTCGCGGACGGAATTTTATTCGGCGGCAAGCCACGCGGTGGGCGGACAAGCCACCTCGCCGAGATCCCCAACACCGCTCGGACGACCTTTTGGCTATTCTCACGATGACGTGTCAAGGAGTGAAGACAGGATGCCACGGGATCCTTCCTCCCAAGACTTCTCGGGATCGCCCATTTGTAGCAACTGCGATAGTCCGATCGTGTAACTATTCTGAAGTTCCAAGCGAGACTGCTAGGCTTGACCTCCCCATCCAAACGTCGTCAGAATGCCCATTGTGTCAAAAGAGGAAGGCTGATTGCGGAATTCGACACCTGAATCAGCCTACCCTGATTTGACACAAAAAGCCAATTTGTTTCTGTACCCTCTCCAGGTCCATTATTTCCACCGACTTCAAGTAGAAAAATTGTTGTAGTTCCACCGACTACAGCCACTCGAGATAAAAGGCTTCACTGTATCATCAGTTGACGTGTTCTGACGACTGAAATCACGCGAGCATGAAGGCCGAAGAGTTTGCCCGACAATTTTAGCTTTAGGAAGTATCTGTCAATAGTTCGACAAGGCGTTTCGTCATCGGAATCATGTATCTTGAGCCGCAAGTATGCAGACTTGCGGCTCAAGGATGCGCGTCATAGGAAGTGCCTCGGTGACGAAAAGTTGACATGGCATCTAATAATCGATCCATTATTCAGCCATTCAAAGCATCCGTCTGTACGCGGTCAATGTTGAATCAACTCCTAATTCAAACTCGGGCGAATTGCGTCGCTAACGATCACGCATCCTTGAGTTCACGTATGCGCAGCTGTAAACACTGAATCCCCTGCATTTCGATGTTCGATGGTTGTGACTGTATCGAGCTGTACGATACCGCATACGATAATTGTTTTCTGTACCGAGTAGACCATCCCATGCTTTTGATGTCAGGCTACGCCGTACTTGCACATCTCTGGCTCCTGTCTCAATGTATTTCTTTCCAGCATTTTGAGAAGAACGATTGTACTGGCATGACACTTTGTCTTCATGTACCTATTTTCTCCACCAAAATCTTCTTTGGTATATTTTTTTCTTCCTTCATTATTATTATTATTGATGTTGTTATTATGTTTTGTTGTGACATTCAGCCCCACTCTTTCCCCGCTCATTTATGTCTTGTAGATATCTGGCTTTGTTGATGACATTTTGATGGACAAGACGTTGTTCGTAGCTTTGCGTGACCTCGAATCAGCTTCGCGAAACACTACCTAGCATCTTCCAGTTTCCTGATTCGACGTCGCCGCCAACGTTTGTTGGAATAGTGTCTAAATTCATATCTGGACGTATAGTAAGGTATCTAATGAATACATTTTGTTCTTTAGAGGAGTGTTTGTCAGGATCAAGGAAAAAAATCTTCACGTGGAGTGCTTCAAGTGTTCCACCTGTGGAACGTCGCTGAAAAATGTCGGGTATTATAACATTAACAACAAATTATACTGTGACATCCACGCCAAGATGGTAGCTAGGCAAACTGCACCTGCTGGAATGGTTCCTGTCACTGTACCACCACCGTGAGTACGCGTTTTGTATGTAGAAGCTGATAGTTAGAAGATCAAAAGATACAAAAAAAGAAAATTCCGACACCTAGAAGAATGTATATATTTACAAATGGCTCGCATCTTCCTTTAAGCGAATATCCTTTGTAACGTTTTTCAGCAGTAGCAAAGCTCCAGCCAGTACCATCTCTTCCGCCCTATCAAGTATGGGACCACTCTCGCCTCCAATCGGTAACCAATGTTCCTCACCCCAACCGTTCTCTGTAAGTACTCGAGCTCGATATACATCTGTCCGAGCCACGTCTTCGTAACTTTTCTCAACTCGCTGAATGTTTTGTTTGACTTAAATTGCTTTGCTGTAACATGATCATCGTCAGAACAAGTTTTCGGCATAGAGATAACGCGGCGTGTGTGTTGTGCGCTACTAATCGCTTTTGCAGAGTTACAACCACTACAACCAGGAGCCAGACCAGCACGATCTGCGAAACGCTTACAATTTGTCGAACGGCCACCGTACGAACGGACACGGAATCGAAAACGATAGCCATCGGACGAACGGTCACGCGAAAACCTACAAAAGCACACTGACCATCCCAGCGAACGGGGTCCCCGAGCTCAACGGCGACCACACCGATCATAACCGTAACACTACTAACATCAAATTGTCGCACGCAGTTGTTAACGATGTGTGTGAAATTGTTTTTGACCCCGTCATCTCTGAGGACACGCCCGTCAAAGAGAACGGATACGAGAAGAAGAGCTTCACGTGGAAGAAGGTGAATAGCTGAACGCTATGAAAAGAGGTGTCCTTTTTGGGTAGGGTTATAATGAAATGGGAGAAATTAGTTGGCAATTGGGAAAAGGTGAAGGTCCGAGTCAGTAGTATATAATAAAAAATGAAATAAAAAACAGGAACAGAGTAATGATGTGCTTAAGACATATAAAGAAGTCGTGTTTGCTTATTACACTTTCTTTAAACAAATGTTGAAAAACACTAGAATTAATAAATGTCCCTACAAAAAAAAGACACTTCTTTACAAGGAATACATTCCCTGCGCTCGACAGCACACCTGTAATTTCTGCCATTAATCATGGAAAAAAATGAAAGGTTGATATTGGTAAATATTAGCTTACATTAGATAAACTGCTAATGAAACAGGTAAAGAATGAGGTTACCGTAGCCCAACATTTCTACGCATATCAGTTTACTTGAAATGGGAAACTTTTCTGGTTAGGCTAACTCCTTGTTGGTTTCAATCAGCCCATCAGTTTTTAACAGTTTCGAATGTACAAGGGGACCTCTACATCCATGGTATATTAAATAATGTCATAATTTAAAATCATCCCTAGAACAAACAATTGAATACATTTCTGGTAAACATAAATATCAGGAGATAAACTCATTTACCTACCACAACCTTTTCTTTTGTTCCGTGAATTCCACAACGTTCAACCACACAGTTTCTAGTTTTAAGAAACTTTTCAGTTGACCTGCAATCCCCGATTACCGTAAGAAAACGGTAAATTGTGTGTTTGTGCAAATCTTCGCATACATTTATATAATGCCTACCTCCATATCGCACTCCAAATGGAAAAACCACGACAAACTTCCCCGAACTTCTGTCTAGTCCTAACCATAATTCCATTCGAAACTCTGATCAAACATTTCATTAAGAAAAGCGATGAAACTATTTCATAACAGTGCAACCGTTTCAATCTTCAAACTCATATAAATTTTGACTGTGTACTAACGTTCTCCCTGAAGTAGATTCAACCTTCTACTATATAAAAATGTTCAGTTAGGAATATTCGTTCTTTCAGTGTACTAAAAAATATATCAAAAGTTCCCAAAAACAATTGCTCTCCCTCAATGAATCAGCCCAATGATCCTCCAACGTTATTAATACCCTGACTCAGCAATCTAATTATACCCTTCACTCATCATCCCTGATTCCCAATCACAACAGCTTCAGCTTAGCTCTTCCGCTAGCTCGATATGTCGTAACGAATAACTAGCATATGTGGCACATGTGATCGGTAAATAATCTCTACGTTACAGCCCACCCGCCTTGGCCTCTCGCCCGTTGATCCACCAAGTCCACTCTCAGTCCAGGTAAAGTCTCCGCACGGTCGATATCGCGCCTCCGAATCTCACCCCGTACGTTCTCCCCTTCCCCCTGTTCATTCCCATCCACGTGGTTGAACTACCCCGATCAAGAATTTCGGCCAACCGAAAGTAAAAGTGCGATTTCGCGGTTCTAATACTCTCACCGTTCCCAGGCACCGTTGACGCAGAACATCGGGGTACCAAAGCCTTTTGGAGGGTCCAGCCTAATTCCCAACTACTCCAGCAAACCAGACAGCAACACTCTGCCTCGCGCGCAAAGTCAGACGGTGACTGGTGAGTTGAAAGCTCTGTATCATAACTGAAAGAACAAGAGAAAAACTCGTCCTCGGTGTCGTCAGTCGAATTAGGCTCACATCGACTGTACTGTAGTCCGACACTCGAATCCGATAAGGAACTGCGAGGCGTTAGAACATAAGCGTCCGTCAATTGGCTCTCACTATTTATCTCTGATTCTTCCAAAAAGTCCCTCCCCTCGCTCTCGCAATTCCCGAACTGTTTAGAATTTGCGTTTTAATTCAACGTTACGCAACTCGTGCCATAAACTCTGGATTCACTGACTCAGATTACTTTGGATAGGTCGATACTCAACCCTGCCAAAAATGAAAACTAGCCCCTTCCGAGGTACGACCGCTAACTAGAGCCACCCGTCGGGCCGATCTAAATTGCTCAGCTTAAGCTTCTGTTGGCTTATTGACCCCGCGTCAACCTAATTGGCTGCTCACCGTTGACGCGTTTCACAATATCATCCTCGATCGCTTGTTATCATTCGTTGTTATCCGCGCGGGCCTCTCATTGGCGCCACCATTTTCACCATTTTGCGCGGGAAAGTTCCACTAGGCAATTGGAGCGTTGAGAGCTGCCTGCGGCCGAGTTCGCCATGTTGACGCCGCGCGCGAATCGCGGGATCACGTTTTTTTCTCGCGGAATGAGGTGTGGAATGCGAAGCGTGACTGTGGTATGCACGTTGCAAAACTGTAAGTGTGAGTGAAGTCGCGCGCGGCCCCGAATCTTTCATTATCATCCCTTGTCGGCGTGAAAAGTGTGGAAGGGACGAGGTAATGGTCGGAACAAGTCGGACTGGGTTAGTTTTGGTTATTTGTGGACTTTGACTTTGACTTGGTTAGATGACACTAGACACATTTCTACAGACAGACTGACTGATGACCAGCCGTTCTCAGTAAACATGTATGGATGCAGAGGGTTTACAGACATTGAAAGTACAGTAAAAACTACGAAGAGACCTGCATGTGGGGCTGTAGGAGAAGGGGCAAGTCTCTTCAGGTTGTCCCTCTCCATAACTCGCTATTATTTGTTGTCAACTTCAAGCAGGTTACTATATTCAGTAGACATTAGCGCGCCAGATTTGAGAAAATAACCTCAATGATAAATATCAAAATATCGTCAAAAAATGAAATATGATTTTCAACAAACGTTCCATTTTGGGGTTATAATGAGTTATATCATAAACTTACCTATATTTCAAGTTAAAAGAAAATTAATGTTCACTTTATCCGTAAATATGAATAACAACATATGTAACCCAAGCTACGACCTTGAAATTCGTAATCACGCGCGGAAATCTTATCTCACAATTCTCAGATACATAAACATTAATTCAGTATCGCTTGAACATAACCGAATATGGGGAATTATGGAAGGTATTGGTGTGTATACATGAACACAAATGTATGTTATTGTGCGGACTCTTCAGAGCAGGACACTGTGCAATTTCTACTGTATATAGTGTCCTCTTTTAGGGTTTGAAGACAAGACACTTTCCAGACTTACATCGCCATTACAAGATCATATTACATCTCTTCAGATTCTGTAGATATTTTGCCAGGAATTTTCCGACTTGTTCTCAACAGCCTGTTTCGGACTTTCCATGTCTACAAGGGTCTACGCTTGTGGCCTCGTCATAATATCTCTTTTCTTATCTTTTTTCAGCAGCTTCATCTTTCAACCCGAAACCCAGACCCTTCTCTCTAACATTTGCGTGAACACGGCAGCTCTCGACCACGAACTCAGTGTCTTGGCAAGATCGCACGTCGCGTGCGCGCGCGCTCACTTGTCGCGTTGCGAATTCGAAAGAGCTGATTTAGAAAGTACTTTAAGCCATTGTTACTTCCCCGTTGAATCAATAAATCGGTGCCATTAAAAAGTTATTTTTCTAAAAATAAACAACAACAAAGTCACGCCAAAACAATTTTGTCATCGTCTCGGTCGAGAAGATCCGACGAATCACGACACTGATCCCGTCAACGTCCATCCGTCATACGTTCCGATTGGCCTTGCCACGGTGAACCATCAGGCTGCCACTACGACACCCCTAACCGCGCTTAATAATCGCTCTAACGTGTTCGCAGCCGAGCGCAGACGCGACCGCTCGTGTTTTCCTTTGTTTTCGTAGTTTTGCGGTTCCGTAACACGCGTGTTGTTAGGAGTGCGGATGTGTTCTGAGCCGAGCCAGTTGACTTGCGTTCATACTAGCTTCGATTAATTCATTAGCAGCTTCGCGGTACGCGTTCGTGGTACATTCACAGGAGACTCGCGAAAACACTATCAGCTGTAGCTGTTCCATTAACCTTTGTAACTTAACTGCAGTTCCCTGGTCAAGACCAAAGGAATTAGATCTGAAACTAAAATATGTATTAACTGTCGAAGCTATCCGAAGGTCACCTTCCGAATCGACACGATTTCGAACAGCTCGGCAGCTACAGTTGACCTTTCTTCTGTGACACTATCTTGACTAAAAAGCGTCTACCTCTGAATAACCACGAACGCGGCCCCAGTTAACAAGCTTCTACTCACAAGGTTTCTCTGTTTTTTCTTCTTCTTCTCACACGACCCCGCCCCTTGCCCCCCGTGACTGACGCATGCCCCCCGTGTGACTACTTTGCGACACGTGCCCTGGCGAATCCCTGCCCCCCCCCTCCGCAACGATGTCCCGCCCCGCAGAGCGCTACTACGCGGAGTGTGACACTTACGAAGTCATACACGAGGTCAAACGACCGGCGGATAAGCCCCCAACCCCTAAACCCCGGACCGCGGTCTGGCCTCCCCCCAAACCTATTGAAGAGATCACCTACCCCACTGCCAGTCCCATCTACATAGACCCAAACTCCCGGGGCCGGCAGCTGGTTCGCGATCGAAAGGCTAGTCTCGAGTCGGCCAGTCGGGAGCATAGTCGCAGGAACAGCTTCGTCGACGCGTACGATTCGGATTATACAATGGATTGCAATGTGAGCTGCCCCGGACCGACTTACAGGAAGGTCGAGGTGTGTGGAACCCGACGGGAAACTAAAAGAAGTGAGACTGTTTCATCCAGGGCAAGTTCGACTGAGAGCACCAGGAGGTCACTGACACCCACGAGGATCACCCAGCCAACACCGAGACCTTGGACGGCGACAGTTACTACTAATTCGAGTGTGTACGAGCCGTTGAAGCTACCGGAACCTGAGAAGGTGTGCAAGAAATACGAACGCCATCTGCATGAGGAAATTAAGGACTCGAGACATGACGAGAAGAGGGATTATTGCGAGAGGTACTTTGAAGAGACGGTACCTTCGGAAGCGGAGGAGGAACCCGAGCCGGAACCGGAGATGTACACTTGCACGTGTGTATGTTCAACGAAACCAGCAGAACCAGAACCGGAACCGGAGCCGGGTAGCTCAATTCCGGACTTGTCGCAGCTGGTGCCACCGGATGTGGCGGTGTGTCCCAAAGGGATAGACGCAGAGCATGATTTGTATACGGAGACGTCTGAAAAGGATGTAGGGGACTTCCATATTAAGAGAACGACGACTTATGAGAAGACGGTGGAGTTAGTAGACCCTGAGGAGGCGCCGAAGATCACTAAGACTTCAGTTGTAGAGAGGAAGGAGATCACGGACCAGGAAGTGGAGAATGTGACGAAGCGGGAGGAAATAGCAAGGTCGGTTGACTATGTTTCGTCGAAGATAGACACGTTGCAGATGGTGGAACACGCTAAAAGAGCAGATGAGGAGGAGGCGAAGCAGAAGGAGATGGAGGAGATGAGAAAGAGGCAAGCAGAGGAGAAGAAACGATGGGAGGAAGAAAGGAAACGACGAGAAGAGGAGGAGAAAAGACGTAGGGAAGAAGAAGCTAGAAAGATCAAAGAAGAGGAGGAGAGGAAATGGCGAGAGGAGTTAGAAGCGAGAGTAAAAAAGCAGGAGGAGGAGGAAAGGAGGAAGAAAGTCTGTTTCAGCGAAAAGAGGGAGACTTACCGGGAGACACGAGAGTCAGTGGAAAGAATCATTGATGTTAAGGTGGAGGAAAGACCACCGTCTCGTGAGAAAATTGTGGATATCAAGGTAGAAGGACGACCACCATCTCGTGAGCAGATTGTTGATGTTGAAGTGGAAGGTAGGCCACCTTCGCGGGAGAGAATCATTGATATCGAGCTGGAACAAAACAAGCCGCCCCAGCCGCAGTACGAAAAGTACGAGGAGGTAAGGAAGGAAGTTCAGTACCAAGATAATGTGGAGGAACAGAGACGAAAGAGTCTAAGAGAACAGGTGCAGGTGCATCAGAGTATTCGAGAACAGCAAGTACCGGAGAAGCGTCAGCAGACTCTGCAGGAGAGACGATTGTGTTCCAGACTAGCTAAGAGTAGTCAAGAGCAGACTGAAAGTAGTACTGAGACATCTTGCAAGAAGCACGTCCAGTTTATCAAACATACGGAGACTGGACCAGTGCCTCTGCCTTCGCCTACGGTACAGAACGCCACTCCAAAAGAGTGGAAGTCTCCAATGGTCAGCGCTTTGACTACAGCGCCGGAGCGACCTTATTCACCGTTCTCTGGTGAATCCAGCGGTGGCTGTCAGCGAAAACAGCTTTACAGTCGTGAAGTGAGCTACGAAGAGACCTATGGACCCCCAGAGGAACCGCAACTTCCGGAGCTTCCTGCGAATAGACCGATATCTCCTTTTCAGGAAGCTCTAGTTACAGCTCCAGAAAGACCGTATACACCTTTGGGTGAAGCGGACGACGAACTGTGTAGGGGGCGTGCTGAAACTCCTACTTTTTCAAACACTGCCGATGGTTACTGCCCACCAGCGCAACTGCTTCATACTGATTTCAAGCTTCGAGAATGTACCTTGGCCAGAAAAGATACACCTCGTCCGCTACCGACCCCGCCTCCGGATTTCCAACTTAGGTCCAGATCAATCTCTCCATCTAGATCCCGACCTCCAACTCCAAGGAAAGTCAAAACGGAAGGCTTGAAGAAACCAGACGCTATTCCTTCCTACCAACGTAATCTCATTACAGTTCGCTCTGTGCCTTTGGATGGACAGGTTTTTGAACCAAGTAGAACCCCCACACCCACTCCAAGAGGTAAATCTCCCGCTTGTGGACCTCCGGAAGTTCCACCCTGTATGAGAGCCCAAGCTCCAAGGGTCCGCGAAGAAAGCTACCGCAAACAGGAGACCACTCCTCAACGACAAGCTGATCACCATCACTACCATTGGGAAGAAGACACCCCACAATCCCACAAGAGCCGCATCTACTCGAAGCACGTAAATTTTCACGAGGATGACCACGATGACCACAAACACATACACCAACACCGCAGCAGAGAATCCTCCGTCGAGGAACGCTTCGAAGAGAACGGCAATATTCGCCGAACTAAAAAGACGCAGTGCTTTGACGAACGAACCGACAAAATTGAGAAAAAAACAACATCCTCCAAATCTCAGCAATCTGAAACTGCTCTGCAGACATCCTACCAAGTAGCCCCTTACCGTCCCGAGCCTGAGACTTCCTCCTGCTACATCAACGAGAACTCTCAAACCCAAACGACCCTACCTTGTCCCGTCGGTAAGCCCTCCGGCTCCGAACGGTTCCCTCGAACCGGCGTGAGAGTACTCCCTCCTCTTGCCCATTCTCCTGATGTCCGCCGGATTGCTCACGAGATCCCTAAAGAACCTCCCACTCCTCCTTGTCCCGAAACCGGCGTACAGGTGATTCCCTGCAAAGCTTACTCCGACTCTGGTCACGAAAAGACCGGAGTGGTCATCGTACCTTGTGAGGGTCCCAACCCCAGCTGCAAGCCAAGCGGAGTCTGCATAGTTCCCTCTGGCGATCGCTCCGCCCTCTGCGTGTCTCCCTGCCCAGCCAAATCCGGAGGAATCTGTGACAAACCAACGTGTTACTGCGGCGCTCCCGTCGGCCACTGCAACAGTGTCGACGTCAACAACCTAGGCATCGACACCAGCTCCTGTCAGAGCATTGGGGTCTCCGTGAACCCCTGCCCCGACGGTTCCTCCGTCCGTGTGGAGTCCTACGGTATCCCTGGAGTTCGTCCAGTGCAGGCCCCCAAACCCATTCTCAAACCCCAAAAGAAACCCAATGTGCCTTATCCCCAAATTCCTCTTCCTTGCCAGGGGCCTTCAAACCCCTGCGCCTCGTGTCCCAAAGCTTGTCCCAAAGCTTGTCCCAAAGCTTGTCCCAAAGCTTGTCCCAAAGCTTGTCCCCAGACGGACCGCGGCTTCGAGCCCATCCACAAGCCTCGCACTAACCTCGGCAGCCAGCTTACGCGACTCACCGTGAGGCCCACGAACAAGCCCACGATCCAGCTCTACAAGCCGACCCCCCAAACCAAGACCCAACAGTCCTTCAGCCGGACCGAGTACAAGTCCGAGACCGCCTCCCGAAACACCTCCTCCCAATGCCAGGACCAGTTCCACTGCCCATCTAGTAATCTCGTAGACCCACCAAATTTGTCATCCCACCCGGATCTAGGTAGCGGCATAGGCGGTCCTGGCTCCAAGAGCGGCTCCTTCGCCGGAAGCAGCGCCCCCAAACGCGGCAGGGGCATCCTCAACCAGGCCGGTGGCGCGGGATCCCGGGTCCCACTTTGCGCCCAGTGTAACTCTTACGTCAGGTACCACAGAGGATTTCGGATTGACGTTTGAGGATTGACGATTTTGCTGATTTTCTTTTGTTCCCGTTGGACCTCGCTTACCGTTGGTTTTGTTCGAGCATTTGTTTTGGAATGATCATTTTTTGGATGGCTTGTTACGAAATTTTATATTGTTTTTCGTTAATGGCTTCGATAGTTGTGAGAGGGCAACAACCTGCTTTATTGAGTGGAAAAGTTTATTTTTGAAGAGAGTCTCTAATGATGATGAGATTGAGACTTTTAACCATTTTTAAGAAACACTTCGGAGTATTGTAGAGATTTATATGTTTTAAGATGACCAGGTACAATTCGGGGTTCACTGATCACTGATTTAAAAAGTTTGCTGATGTTTAAAAAATACCAGATGACTTATGAAGATAAACTTTAAACTATCAATTTTTTTAGGATTATGCGTATACATTAGGTTTTTATACACAGCTATGGGACAAAAAAATTAAAGCACTCTTATATAGCGTTTATATTGTATTTTGTGCAAACTTATTTCAGTTTATGCTTTTTCTGGCACATAATTTTACGAATCTTGCAAACGAATTTGGCGCACTTTGCAAGACTAAGTTTGCGAATAAAATAATTGTACTAACACAAATCGTTTGACAAACGATAAGGAAACGAGTGATAGCGTGTTTGACTCAGTGAACTAACTAACAACTAACTCTTTATTGCATGTTTTTGTTTTGACAGATAACGGAGTGACAACTAATTTTATACACAATGAATCAACCCTAATTCCTAAATGCTGCAAATGCAAGCAGGAAATAAAGAGGTTTGTACATAATGTACCTCACTGTCAGAATAATTATAAATACTCTAATTGAAGTTGCTAAATAGTTACTTAGAGTTTCATACTAAATTCAACTTATATTAATTATAAAACTGTCAATAATATTTAAAAGCAATGCAAACATTTGAAGTTAATTCAATTTGTAGCTTTGTTTTAAATACAAAAATTAAATCGAGGTAAAATTAATTATTCATTGGATAATTTTTTTAACAATTTCCGAACCGATATGGACTAACAAATCGATTGAAAATTTAACATGTTTAATGTGATTTGCAGAGGACCATTTATCTCGGCATTGGGTCAGATCTGGTGTCCCGATCATTTTGTATGCGTGAACAGTCAATGTCGGCGTCCACTTCAAGATATTGGCTTCGTCGAAGAAAAGGGCCAACTTTACTGCGAATACTGCTTCGAACGATTCATCGCTCCCCCATGCAGCAAGTGCAACATCAAAATCAAAGGGGTATTAAACTTTAAACTAACTAAATACATAACATTGTATATAATAAAAAAAATACAAAATCTATACACCCAATGGACTGTAAATAGTACAGTCGAGACTGTAAAAGTTACAGTCATGGCTGTAGAATTTACAGACTTAGACTTAAAAAAATAGCTCTATAGTTTAATACAGTACTTTAAAAAAGCACATATAATTATGGTCCAGAAACAATTCGATATTAAACTTACTAAAACATCTTTTGATCGAAATTGTTGCAATTTTGTTGTTTAGCGATAAACTCAACATCTTTCAGCATAGTGATGAAAAATCAATTTTTAAGATATTTTTCAATTTTTTAATTATTATTTCAAATATTACAAAAAATCGTAATTTCACGTGGTTTTTACGGCATTTTACGTTTTTCACATAAAATTTTAGGTGATTTTTTCGGATATGTACATTTTTCATCTAACTTTCCTTTTTTATGTAAAAAGGAAAGTTTTTTCGTGACATGTTATGGCAACTGAATTGCGTAATATGTCACGTAATTCAGATGTCATAAAAACTATTTTGAGTTTCAGTATAGCGTGAATACAATTAACATCTGAAATTACTTTGCAGGACTGTCTAAATGCGATTGGAAAAACTTTCCATCCTGAGTGTTTCAACTGTTCTCACTGTGGCAAGCTTTTTGGCAACAGTCCCTTCTTCCTGGAAGAAGGCTTACCTTATTGCGAAACTGGTGTGTATTACTAAAAACAGAATACCCGACGAGAATGATGGTAATTTTCATAAATAAATAATGAATCTCAATTGTTACTGATATTATTATAGATTGGAACAATTTGTTCACGACAAAGTGTTTCGCTTGCGGATTCCCTGTGGAAGCTGGCGACCGCTGGGTAGAAGCCCTCAACAACAATTATCATAGTCAATGCTTCAACTGTACGGTAAGTCTCATGAGTCTACGATTGCAAATTGGGATAAAACCTTACCCCTGAAAAGAACATATTAAAGGAAATAAAATGTTTAAATATGGAAGAAAATTTAATTTACTGGAACATTATCAATTTATTATAATATCAAATAATAATTTTCTCTGTAAATGACAACCAACCCATCGTCATTCATTGCTTTATAAGAATTCAAACCTTTCGCGGCGCAATCATCGAAAAACGGCTTTTTCCCTTATTAGCATGTCAAAAACGAAAATTTTCAAAAATTTTTTCCCCGAAACGACCCACACGATTTCGACGAAACTTTGATCGAAGGTCGGTTGTTTCATGGGCATCATTTTATCAAAATTACAGCCAAATCGGTAACGTTGTCGCGGCGCAATTACCGAAAAATGGCTTTTAGCTTGTTTACCATGTCAAAAACGAGAATTAAAAAAATGTTTTTCTCCGAAACGTTCCGCACAATTTCGACGACACGATCTCTTCATATTTCCAAACAACTCGATTCTCAATGAAACTAAAATTAAAATCTAACTCCCCTTCAATTTTCAGATGTGCAAGAAAAATCTCGAGGGCCAAAGTTTCTACGCCAAAGGTGGTCGTCCCTTCTGCAAGAACCACGCGCGCTAACGCCGCGCCACCGGACGTGCCCGTTTCCGTCGGAAGCGCGAGCCCGAAACTAACTGCGATCGACGAATCGACAAATTAGCGAAATGTTGATGTTCTTGCCTGCAATGCTTCTTAATTTTATTTTTACGAACGACAAATTCAACGCTTCCCCAAATTTCCTACCCACCCCACAACCCAGAAAAATACCCAAACCCACTTCTCCCTCCTAATCTAACTAACCCTACCAATCCCCCCTCCTCTTCCTCAAAAAAAATCCGGAAAATTGTTTTGCGGTCGTTAGACACCTTTTCCGTAAAGCCGCGCTTTACGAAAAAGGTCGCATAGGCGTTCCCCAACCGGCATATTTCCGAATTTCACCCGCAATCGTTAATTGGTGTTAATTGCGCGATGCCCAGACTGTCCCTGAGCGCTGGAAGGACGCGCGCTTTTCCCGCGGAGGAATCACGCAAAGGTCGGCGCTGCGTTGATTGCCGTTTATGTCGTGTAATAAATCGTCGGAAGGACGACCTTTTGATAAAAAGCGGCCGAAAAACGAGCCGCAGCTGGCGAGCGCGCGCGTTTCCAGATCGTCCTCTTCTGTCAAGTCCCTTCCCATTGCCCCGTAACTCCTGAATCCCGTCGCGAATGTCGCTGCGACGAGTAACCGTTGGTTCACCAGAATGCGTCGACACGAAGATGACGATTGTGCCATTGACGGGTCTGTGTCGAAGCCAAGTCATGTTTCAACCTGAGACACGGTCCAACTATCCGTAGACTAAGTATGCGACGAATCATCGATGAAGCGAAAACGCGTTATCTGCCGGGTGCTCGTTTTTTCGACCAAGTTGAGATGAGGGTCTGAGATGCCACATCACCTCATCAGGATCTTGCCAGACATCTTACATCCGACCCTGATAACGAATGTAACGCTTGGCATCGATGTGAATATGATTGCGAAACCTAATCAGATTCTGACAGTACCAAAAATTTTTAACTTAAACAGGAATTGAACCCTGGTCTGTTCGCAGTCTAACTAAGTTGCCACTGAGCTTTTATATATGAGTGCTTCCTTTGTATGTATATAGATTTCTCAGCTCCCTGGTAGGAAAAGATGCACCATAAGTTTGTGCAATAATTGCCCACATATATACAAAATATATAGATAAAATGCTGCAAATATTGCAATAATTTCCTATCCGGACTCAAGTATCTCTACTATTCTGATGCTTGTCTGATCAGGTTCCGATCAGGCAAGCAATATCGTAATTGCTGGTTACTAGATAAGGGGCACATGAGAAATTCTAATCAGGGTCTGGTCCATGGTACCTGATAAGTCCTTGATGTGCCATGCCTTTTGAGGCATGTCACACCTGGGCCAGATCAATGCCAACTGATACATTTGACTCCATTCCTCATCAAAATACCCTATGGGGGGTGCATTCCCTAGAAACATTGTCTACTAGGGAAACCGAGTTTGGACGAATTTCGGTCTTCGATCCAGTGGTACCAATGCAGATAACGGATTTTCGCACGAGAGTGAGAGAGAGTGCCAGGAAA
The DNA here is from genome assembly GCA_022817645.1 of Ceratoteleas bidentatus. Taxonomy (NCBI): domain Eukaryota; kingdom Metazoa; phylum Arthropoda; class Insecta; order Hymenoptera; family Scelionidae; genus Ceratoteleas; species Ceratoteleas bidentatus. The sequence continues at coordinate 5,725 of JABFPB010001299.1, read as the reverse complement.
TCGAAGTGGTCGAAGCTGACCTTGTTCGGTTTTGGGACGACGTTAGGGAATGGAAAAAATAGACCCGTCGATTTCCGGGCGCAGAACGAATGGTGCCGCGCGAATGTACAAAGTATGTATTTAACAAACGAGAAAGAAGACGCGGGCTGCGTATTTATCATGTCAAACGAGAAGCGTGAGCCAACGACGGCCAGTGCTGCGGAAGCCTGTATTCGTGTTATGTGTTGCTTAAAATAAAGACGTTATATCAGTCGGACGTTTCTGGCGCAAAGTGCTTTTAATTGCGACACCCTTTCACGCGACAGTTTTCCATCGATCCGGGGGGTCGGGGGTCAGAGGGCCGGAGACACGCGAGCCACTTGGACGTGAGTTTTCGGGTCGGGATGGGCCGCATAATTGTCATCGCGAAAAGAAGTAGGCAAAGTTTCAGGGACGGTCGCAGTTTTCGCGGTACTTAAATGTCGGGCACGGTGACTTCGGGGACAGTCTGCGAGGGGTTCGCCAAGTGGTTGATTGTGAGGTATTTGGGGAATGTAAAGTCTGGAGAGGTCGCGGATTGGTTCGAGGAGCAGGATCTCGAGAGATTTGGAAGCTTGTAAATATGCTGAGGATGGAAAATTAATTTTCCTGTTGATTCATTAAAGTTTCAGTTTTTATGCGAGTTATATTTTGAAGTAGAGAAACTTAGGAAATGTCAATTTTAATAAGTGGCTTTGAGGGTGAATTTGAGCTGAAATAAAAATGGATTAGTGAGCGAAAAATGGTTGATTAAGAATTCATTTGTTAGCTGTAAAATCGACCTACCGTGACAAGAAAATAGAATGAATTTTTTGCACTAACTGAAGACAATTCGAGCAGTAAATATAATATGTATCGAGAATACTATACATTGAAAGAAGAGTGATATAAAAATTACCTCGGTTTTTCAGCCCGGGACTGCAAGACATGGTTAAGATGTTGAAAAGTGCTCTTTCCAAAAATTTCCAAATGTTCTAAATTTTTCAAATTTTCAAAAAAATTGAAAAATGTCAAAAATTTGAACATTTTTTGAAAATTACAAAATTCTTATGGAGATTCTATATGGAATTCTCTTCAACAATAGTGCTGGTTGTCTTATCGACATGTTTATTCTGATCTATTGAACGTAGAACAACATCATTGATTTCATAGATTCGTATTAAAGAAACAAAAAGCTAGTGCGTTTGGTGGTTTACTCTATTTTCCGCTAGCCTATCGCCAGTTTTTGGGACTATCCAAACACTGTTTTGTTAAAACCCAAACAGAACGGTTTGTGAAAAATCTACAAAAATGACAATTTTACTTGGAAAGTCTGTAAATATGTTTACAAAATTTCAAATGTCAATATTTTGCAGAATTTTTGAGATTTATATTTTGCAAAATACATTTTCTGACTTTCCAAGAAAAATTGTTAGATTTTACTATTTATTAATAGATTTACTATTATACTTTTGTAGCCTATTCACAAACCGTTCTACTTGGGTTTTCAATTTTCGAAAGTCTGCGAAATTCTGCAATATACATTTGCAGACTAGCCCAGTAAAAACGTCAGCAATTTTTGAAAAAACATATCTTCAAATACAGAAAACCTACACATTACGCCGAAAAAAACAACTCATTTCTTTACATCTAGCATTCACTACTTTGTTTCTACTCCAGTTAACTCATCATATTACTTAGTTGATTAAATAACAATAAAACTAAAAATCTCTTTACTATACTCGCAACTTCAATCCAAATCCACAACTTCTAAAAAAACACGAAAATCACCATTTCGTTATTATTTCCATCTCTCCACTGCAAAATCCTCCCCAACCCAGACCCCGTGAATTCAATAAACCTCGCGAAGATGTCCAATTTCGCGCAATCCATCATTGCCTCCGTTCCCCAAACAATTTCCGCCGAAACGTGAGGACAGGAAACGTCTCGTGGCACCCGCGAGTCGATTCGGTCTCGAGCGTGGCGGCCCGATTGTTTTATTTCTGACAACGGCAAATGGAGTTATTCCGGAGTCGGTTTCCGTGTTTCGTAATATACTCTTTGGGGGATACCGGGGATATAAAAGTTATCGAGTCGTTATCCTTTTGCTCCGCGAAACTCCGGTAGTAAACGGGCGCGCCTTAAGCGCCTACAAAGTATTGCGTGCCGCCAGCCGCAGTAAGTATCTGAGCACCGATTCGCGTGCACCTGGCGCTCCGACCAGATCTTCCGGCGAATTTCAGCGGCAACTTTGCGCGGCTGATTCCGTCGAAGCGGTGCTTTGGTCGCCGTGAAAATGGACAGGGTGCCGGCGAGATGTTTCCGGAAATTTCGCAAAACAGGGGATAATGGTCAATAGCCAATAAAGAAGATGACTGGATGATGATCCTTGCTGGAACTTCGAAGAAAGACAGGGGATTCGAGGTGAGAAGGATCTTATACACTGAAAAAAAAATTCTGACTGTTTCCAAGTATATTATATTCTTGGATAAGATATTCTTGAAGGAAGTATATTTTAGTTTCAAACAAATATATTTTACTTGAAACTATCATATGTCTACTTCAGTCAAGCATATTTCACTTAAACGATGTGAAATATATTCTCAATATTTTTGAGAATATTATATACTTGATTCAAGTGAAATATACTTGAATCAAGGATCCTTTTTAGTGTGTAAGTTCCGTGGTTTTCATAGGTTAAGTTCTTTTGTGCTATCTTTTGCCAAAGTTTCACTCAAATTGGTTGAGGTGGTGAGCTCATTTTTGGAGATATGTTTGAAAATATTTGTTTGCTATCCACAACCCCGGGTATGAAACGTAGATAAACAATTTGTATTACTCTGCCCAAAAGTAAACTAAAAAACAAGGCAAGTAAAGTAAAAATGGCAGCATTTTGAAAAAAAGTAGTTTTTTCACTAAAAAAATCAACTTGAATTTTTGAAAAAATTCTAAAGCACATAAAAAATAGAAAAAAGTAGATATCAAAAATATCCTATTCTACATCCTAAAGAATTCAATTCTCTTTATTTTAGCGAGAAAATCAAGTCAGATAGACGAATTGTTGCCGAAATATCTCGTGGATAAGAAAAAAACAAGGTTTCGAAAAAATGCGTTTAACGTTTGAGATACGGTTTTTCTGTGATAAATAGAAATATTTCAGTCGCAAAGCGAAGTATCGTTAAATTTCCCTTTAGTCAGTTATATCTGATCCATATAACTCTTCTTCAGCGTCTTCAAGTGTCTGGCCTCATTTCAGATTGTAATAAGCTGACTTTTACTTGCTCTGACACTACTTTGCAATAATCGCTGTAACTCCGCAACAAGTTCGAATTTCGGCACATCAATTTAGCCAAATATTCTACACAGTACACCCAGAAAATTATTTTAATTGTCTCAAATAAATATATTTATTTACATTTATTTGCTACAAATATATATTTATTTTCTGTAAATATATATTTATTTATCCGAAATAAATCATTCATTTGTGAACTGTTACGGTCACGTATAGGAAAGATTGAACCAATTAAAACTGACAATTAAAAAACTATTAGGAAAAAGTAAATTTTGTATTATGGAAAAAGTTTTTTTTTCGATAATGTATATCGGTTTTCCTTGAGGAGATAAATTTTGAAAACATAGAAAATGACATCTTGCAATTATCAGCATAGAAAAAAATACAAAAAAAGTGATAGTTTGTGCAATCAAGTTTTAGAATGGATTTTCACTAAAAAGTTTGTATACAGTTTTAAGTAAATTTAATTTGATCCCTTGAAGAAATGAAATCGCCGAAAAAGTCTGAAAAATATACCAAAAACCTCTGAAATACTCTGAAAAACTATGAAAACCTCTGACAGTCCCAATTTTGAAAGATTTTCAGATTTTTTCAGAGACTGTCAGACTTTTGAACTTGACAATTTTATAAAAACTCTGAAAATCTGAAAATCTGAGTTTTTCAGAGTTTTTAAGATATTTTCCGAATTCCATTTCTACTAGGGATTATTCTAAAATGTTTTCTAAAGATTTTTCTAGGGACTGGTTTTTTGCTGAAGAAAAAAAATTGGCTGGAATTTTGCAGAAGAAAATCCTCTGGTTGTGAGAAGCATTTCGTAGTTTCGAAAGAATTTTTTACGACTGTTTTCAGGGCACAATATTCGGTCGTGGTTGACGATGAACTGTCTCGACGGACCCTTCGTTTTCAGGCTCAACGAGAACGGCATCGGACCGCATCTTCTGATTCAGGTATCCGAAATTTTAAAAGATTAAAGTTGATCGCAATAAATTAATACGACGAAAAAAATTGTGCATTGTTCATATAATGTTTCGTTCTGTTGCTTTCAATTGGTGGATTAAAATGGTGGACTTTGCAATTGGTATACCGGATTTAAACTTAGTTGTAACCTTGAACCAGATTCTTGTCAAGGTACGCGGATTTGCATATATCTGGGCGTTATGTCACCGTATCATCCCTCGTGCGGTTTGTAAATACGGAATGTGAATTCGTTTAGTTGAGGCAGCAGTCGTGGTTTCCGATTAGGGCCTTTTCAGTTAACCTTGTGAATGGCTTTAGAACAAATGTAGAGATTAAAAACTTTCATATCGAGTTTGTAACATCAGAACAGTATTTTGCGAACTTATGAACAACATTTCAGAATAATTTTAAACTAAATTTCAACAATCTACGAATTTGAAATACAATCTAAATTGAACCGACATGAAACATGCTTGAAATTAAATATCTTTTCTCATTTTGAATACTTCGACATTCTCTTCGCGACGATGTCAAGATTTAATAGCGTATCAAATTTAACGAAACTCATTCCGGATCAAAACTTTTTCGAACATTTCTATCGGCAAAAGTTAACTATATTTTCATCTGAAAACCCTCTACAATTTTAGCACAAATCCTAAAAACCCCTTTGTAATATCGAGTAATGATTGGAAACGCAATTACGATCGGAACCGCAATTACAGTCAAGTCGGCTAATGACGTGATCGCGATGGCAATGTACTTATCGTGATAAGGGCTATTAGCGAACGCGGGCCTTGGTTTTCGACTCCGAATGCCGCGCCACTAACGTCGTAATAACACGACAATAAGCGAAGGCCGGAATTACAGAAGTTCCCGCGGCGAAACTCTGAATCGACGGCGCGCGATCGATTCATGAAACGCGCGACTGCGATTCACAAAGTCCCGCGGATCTGAAGCCATTGAGGCGGGCGCGATGCGGCTGAATAAAAAAACGCGCGAGCTCCGATATGCGCGAAATGTTCGCTCTAGTTTCGGGCCGTCACGTCAGAAGTGGGCGCGTTTTCAGGTGATTGAGTGGCTCGCGGTCGATTTGCGGAACGTTGATGAAGCACCGGAAAAAGTTTGAGTCGGTTATTGCGAGACATACGAGAATGGAAGTTTATGGAACGCGATTCGTGGTTTGTTAGAATAAGGTCTGTGGAAGAATCTCGTAGGAGAAGTTACGTGAGAAATCATGTCAGTTGGTTGAATCCCAAGCAACCAAAATTTTTTCTGTGACGTCACAGTGACGTCACAAGTGAGTCACGAGAGAGTCACAAGTGAGTCACACGTGACTCACAAATAGGTCACAAATACCGCCTCAGCATGACTGAAATGTGATTATGAAAAAGTGACTCGTATGTGACTCTAATGTGACTTTGACATTTTTTATTTTTTGTAATGGGTCTTTAATGATACGAAATATTACATGTGATT
>JABFPB010001298.1:0-26255 GCA_022817645.1 Ceratoteleas bidentatus | reverse complement strand
CAACAAATCCAGTTTTAATTTGTTTTTATAACATTTTTACCCATTTGAATCCATTTTAACCCATTTTTACACATTTTAAAACTTTTAACAAATCTAGTGTTAATTTATTTTTAAAACATTATTACACATTTTTACAGATGTTTACACATTTTTATACATTTTTGCAGATGTTTACACATTTTTACACTTTGTAAACATTTGCAATTTTAATCAATTTTTACACATTTTAACTCATTTTTACACTTTTCAACAAATCCAGTTTTAATTTGTTTTTATAAAATTTTTACCCATTTTTACAGATGTTTACACATTTTTACACGTTTCTACCCATTTTAACTCATTTTTACACATTTGAACACTTTTCAACAAATTTCAACAAATCTAGTTTTACTTTGTTGTTAAAACATTTTTACACATTTTTACAGATGTTTACACATTTTTATACATATTTGCAGATGTTTACACATTTTTTACACTTTAATCAATTTTTACACATTTTAACTCGTTTTTACGCATTTTTACACTTTTGAACAAATTTCAACAAATCCAGTTTTAATTTGTTTTTATAACATTTTTACCCATTTTTACACGTTTTTACCCATTTGAATCCATTTTAACTCATTTTTACACATTTTAACAGTTTTCAACAAATTTCAATAAATCTGGTTTTAATTTGTTTTCAAAACATTTTTACAGATGTTTACACATTTTTACACACATTAATGAATTTTTACACATTCTAACAAATTTTAACAAATGTTAAGAAATCTAGTTTTCATTTGTTTATACTAATTAAAATTAAAAAATATTTAAACAGTATAAAAAACTTAATCCTAACAAAATCATCAAAAACTACATTATCTCCCCATAATTCAGTAATATTTTGTATGCCCCCTAAATATCCGGCCCTTATGTAAGAACCTCCTTAACTGAAAAATCCTGTTTCAGCTCTCAGGAGGGATAGTCATTTTTGTCGGCACCTGGCTTTTGATAGATCCCACCAAGGACCACATCCTGGAACTCTACTTGTCGATGCTTTTGCCTAACGAAGCGTTCAATGTGATAGCCTACGGTCTCCTAGGACTCGGCTGCGTCATAATAACCGCCGGATTTTTCGGCTGCCGAGCCGCTGTCCACGAAACCCAATGCATTTTAGCCACCGTAAGACATTTTCTTATCAGACGAGAAAGTATTAAAAAGAATCGTTTTTGTCCATTTCAAATATTCAAAGCGTTCGATAAAACTGCAGAACGGATTATATGAGACTTTTATAAGAATAAGTCGAACGTGTCCTAAGCTAAAATGACACATGCAGTGAAGTCTATATGAAAATATAGAATTTCACTTCATAAAATCAATTTTACGAAGATCTGTTTCGTGTGGTGAAAACTGAAATTTTAGTTTTAGGTGTTTTATTCAATTCGAAATTTACGTTGGTCAAATAATTCAAATTGAAAATATTAAATTATTTATTGAAGATTTGTTAAATTCACTTTGAAAGTTTTCATTTTTTTAAATTCATATTCAATTAATGTTTATGAGTTGCAAATATGAAATTCAATTATTGGTTCAATTATTAAAATTATAGGAAGAACAATACTATAAACAACAAAATCAATTTTACCATAAATGATTTCAATTATTTCCTTTCTCATAATATTTCGTTTCGTGTCGTAATATTTTTTAATATTTTAAAAATATTTTAAATTACAAAACAATTAAAATAAATTTTTCCTTAAACGATTTCAATTATTTCCTTTATCACTAAGTTTCGTTTCGTTTCTAAGTACTTTTTTAAATATTAAAATATATTTCGATATTTTAAAAATATTTAAAATAACAAAAAATATTACAAAAAATATTTTAAATGCCAAAACAATTCAAAGAAATTTTTCCTTATATGATTTCAATTATTTCCTTTCTCATTGTATTTCGTTTCGTGTCGTAATACTTTTTTAAATATTAAAAAATAATTTTTAATATTTTTAAAAATAATTAAAATAACAAAAAAAAAAAAAAAAAAATTTTAAATAACAAAACAATTCAAATAAAATTGTCCTTATATGATTTCAATTATTTCCTTTCTCACTGTATTTCGTGTCGTGTCGTAATACTTTTCTAAATATTAAAAACTATTTTTAATATTTAATTAATATTTAAAATAACAAATATACTTTAAATAATATTTTTAATATTTTTAAAAATATTTAAAAAATTATTTTAAATAACAAAACAATTAAAATAAATTTTTTCTTATATGATTTCAGTTATTTCCTTTCTCACTGTATTTCGTTTCGTGACGTAATACTTTTTTAAATATTAAAAAATATTTTTAATATTTAATGAATATTTAAAATAATAAAAAATACTTTAAATAATATTTTTAATATACAAAAAATTTTAAATAACAAAACAATTCAAATTAATTTTTCCTTAAATGATTTAAATTATTTCCTTTTCAATTAATTTCGTTTCGTGTCGTAATATTTGTTAATATTTTCTTATATATTTAAATTTTTTATTAAAAATTATATAAAATTCTTTCAAATTGAATGTAATTTTTTTACATTCAATAATATTCTCTAAAGTACTTTAGAATGTTTAAACACTTTCTAATTTTCTATTAAAAATATATCAAAATTCTGGAAATTCTTTTAAATTCTCCAAAATTATTTAATGCTCCTTAATATTCTCATTTCCTTTAAATTATCATTTACGTACATAAATTCGTTTTAAAATCATTTAAATTATCCCTCGAATCTTGTTTTTCAATTATTTGTCCGAGCCAGACGATAAAATAAAAATTCATATCCCAAACGGTCCATCGCGAACTCGATGTGTCTCATTCGCGAGTATCGAGGGGAAGTTCATACATTAATGCACGAGTTTCCACGACTCGAAAATATGACAAATATTTGCGAAGCTTTTCGGGCAATCGATAAAGTTCGTCGAGTTGTTCTGCAATTTATGGCAATTAGCGGGGAGATGTCTGTTTTGATGCCGGGAAAAATTTTAAAGAGGCTGCGAAATGTCTCGCTTTGAAGCAGCCTCGAAAAGTTGCGAAACTGGGAATGGTTTCTGGACAAGTTTAATGTGGAATTCGCAAAGTTTGATCGGAAAGAGATGATCGCAAATCTCGTTTACGACTTGTTTTTCCGGGAAGGGGGGGGGGGAGGGATTTTAGGTTGCCATCGCGGAAGTTGAAGGTGAAAAAATGAAGACTTTAATGTTCTTTCTGAATTTCAGTATATGAGTATACTAGCCACCTTGATAATACTGGAAGTCGTCGCGGCCGTAGCTTCGGAGTTTATCAAGCTGAAAATTCTGTCCGGACTGGAAACAAGACTTAGCAAAAAACTGGACCAATACGGACATGATCCGACCAGCGATTTGTCGTTCAGCCAGAGCCTCGATTTTGCGCAATATAAGGTGGGAATTTTTCATTTTTTATTTCATTAATTTCATTCATTTCATGTGAATTTAATTTTTATTTCATTTATTTTATTTTTATTTTATTTTTATGTCTTCAACTTTATTTGTTATTTTATTTGTATTTCATTTATTTCATTCTTTATTTCATTAATTTCATTCTTTATTTCATTTGAATTTAATTTTTATTTCATTTTTATTTCATTAATTTTATTATTATTTCATTTTAATTCATTTTCATTGTATTTATTTTATTTTAATTTTATTAATATATTTTATTTGTAACTTTATTTTTTATTTCATTTTTATTTAATTTATTCCATTATTATTTCATTTATTTCATTTTTATTTCATTAATTTCATTATTATTTCATTTACCTCATTTACTTCATTTTTATTTTATTTTTATGTTTTGAACTTTATTTTTTATTCCTTTTTTATTTCATTTATTTCATTTTTATTTCATTTATTTCATTTTTTATTTCTTTTTCTTCCAAATACATTGGAAATAACTGAAATTTTTCGAATCAAGTACAATCTAGCAAATTTTGAAATTAACAAATCTACGACTAGTAACTTTCAACGGTAAATCAATATAAATTTACTGTAAATGAATTTGATTTTATTTAACAAAGAATTAATTTAATTTCGCAAATATTTATATAAATGACAAATGTGTAAGCACCAAAAATCTAGCAAATTTTATATTGACGTCGTTTGAAAGTTACGGTCATTAAATCTATTTTGACTGTATGATCGTTGAATCACAGAAAAATCGTTTGAAATAACTGGATACTCGCACAAATTTGATAATCTAGCAATTTTGAAATTACTTGTAAATAATTGGATACATCTAAAGAGGAAAAAGGGAAACGTAACCTAACAAATTTCAAATTTAAGGAACTACATAAAATATTTTTGTATTGTGGATAAATCTGACGTTATTTAAATAAAAAAGAATTTATTTTCGTACCCGTTTAAATAGAGTAGAATTTATAAATACCAAAAACTAGGATAGAATCTAGCAATTTTCACTTTGAAAGAACGTTGCTAACATAACTAACCATTATATAATTCTTGAATTAGTTGAAAAAGATACTTATTTTACTCTAATTTTCACAAAAGTATTTCGAAAACGGTAAACCATAAAGTAAGAAACAATCTAGCAAATTCAAAATTAAAAAAACTATCAGAATTTTTTAAACGTTACTTGAAAAACTCTGATACTTATTTTTATAAAAATAATAGATTTCTTTTACATTAAATTATATTTTCTATTACATATAAAATATATTAAAATAAAAAAATTGTAATGTTTAAAAAATCTAGCAAATCTGAAACTGATGAATTGTATTAAACATTTTCATTCATTGAATCAATGTACCATTCAATAAAACAAATATCCAATCCAACATTCCCAAAAATAATTTTCAATGTCTCCCGATACCAACAAATTGGAAGCAATCTAGCAAATTTCAAATTATCACAACTTCGTCAGAAATCTTCCTGCGCTGAAGCGACTTAGCACAATTTAAAGCCAATTCAATTTACTTCAACTCTAATGAAAGGAAAACTTTGCCGCGAAATTTTAAACTTTCTCTTTAAATCTTTTTTAACAAAATTACCGCCCTTTGAAGTTAACTCTCCATCTCTTATATTACGTCAGTATCACGGCAAACAACTATTGCTCTGAAAGCCCAACAGACCTTCCATAAAGACAACATTTTCGTTCCAAAACGTCGTCGTATTTATTCCCACCAACATTTCTATCAAATTTACCCACTTCCACCCATTTTCATCTCGTTTTTCATTTACTTCAAATCCGTCAAAATCAAGTCAACCATCAGTTTAAATAAATCTCTCTTCTTTCCCATTTCAGGCGAAATTTTGCTGACGAAATTGTTTTTTAAAAACTGCTTAACGTTCGTTACAGTTCAACTGCTGCGGTATACATAGTGACTTAGACTATAACGGGACAGCCTGGTGGCGAGATAGCGAAATCAGCGGCAAAAGAAAACAGGTTCCATTTACGTGCTGCGTGCTGAAAAACTCCGAGGTAATAAAATTCCCATCCGAAATATAAATAAATAAATAAATATCCGGGGACAAAATATTCCTGGCATATTCAGAAAACAATATTTTTATATTTTGCAAAATCGAAAAAATGTAAAAATTTTTAAGTTACTAAAATGTTAGGTCCAATGATGAAAATTGTACAAAAAAATGAAAATTTTTCGATTTTGAAACATTTCGATACATTTCAATATATTTCGATAAATCGATACATTTCGATATATTTCGATACATCGATATATTTCGATATATCGATAAATTTCGATATATTTCGATACTACGATACATTTCGATATATTTCGATACATCGATACATTTCGATATATCGATACATTTCGATTTATTTCGATATATCGGTATATTTCGATATATCGATATATTTCATTTTATCGATATATTTCGATATATCGATATATTTCGATATATCGATATATTTCGATATATCGATATATTTCGATATATATCGATATATTTCGATATATCGATACATTTCGATATATTTCGATATATCGATACATTTCGATATATCGATGCATTTCGATATATTTCGATATATCGATACATTTCGAGATATTTCGATATATCGATATATTTCGATATATTTCGATACATTTCGATATATGGAAATGTATCGATTTTCCAGAAATATTCCAAAAAATTGTCTGGGTACATTGAAGAATATTGTCTGCTATATAGGGAAATGTCTAAAAAATCGCATTTTCCACCAGGCAAAGAACACCGGCAGTCCAATGAGCGTGATATCGCGCGTTTCGAAGGACGTAAGCAAATTGCATTAAAAAAACTTTACTATGCGTTCAATCTTCGTTTGAAATTTAACGTTAAAAACCCCGACCACTTTGCAGTACGAAAAACCTTGGCTTCGTCCTCAACCGAAAGACGAAGTGGCCTGTCAGGACACTAACGTAGAGGCGCATAGTGGATACCGACATAAGCAAGTAAGAATTGTTTTGTGACAAATTGTTTATGACGGGTTCCGGCACAATCTGTTGTATGATGAAATTTGCGAATTGCGAAATTAGATTTTTATTATAATTAAATTATTATAATTAAATGGGTAGGAAAATGGAGATTTTGAATTATATCAATTGTGGATTTAAATATTTTAGAATTTTTTAGTGGAAAATTATCTAAATAGTTTTCCATGCAAAAAAGGGAGTAATTGCGAAGAAATTAGAAAATAATTGTAGTAATAACCTTTTAATTCACTTTTTTCAGTAATTTTTTAGAGGAGTCGTAAGGCGATTCTTAAATTTAATTTCAAAATCGGAATTTCATTTTCAGTCACTCAATTAAGATTGATTTAAAAAATTAAATTACTTACTTAAAACATAAAGAAGTATTTTTTTTATTTTAATTTTTAATTTTTTTATTTGAAAATTTAAATTAAAAAATGCTGGAACTTAATTAAGATTAAAAAACAATGATTATTTCCACGATAAAAAATACTATTTTCAGGGATGTCTCAATGAAATTTCGACGTGGCTCCAATTCGTGACTAACGGATTAATCTTGCTTGCTGTGTTTATGGCTGTTTCACAGGTAAAAATGAACCCCAACGTTTTAATCAACTCACGATTTTTTAATCAATTTTTCCGAAACTTTTACAACATTTTTACTTTGAATATTATTTTCTGATAAAACATCAAAGAATTTTTCGAAAAATATTTTCTGATCCTACTGAAAAAATATATTACATTTAATATTAAAATTAACGTTAAATTTAAAAGATACAGAATTGAGGCCCTGTTTAATATTAAATTTTATATGAAAATTAATATATTAAATTTCATATCAAATATTTATAATATGAAATATAATATTAAATCTAATATTAATTTTCTTGTAAAATTAAATTTAATGTAAAATTTATATAAAAATTAAAAATTTTATATAAATTTAAAATTTATTTGGTCAGATGATTTACGAGGAAAAAGTTCGAAGAGATAAACGACTACAAAAATGAGTCAGCAAAATGTTGCGAAAAATGAAAAATAATCCAAAAAGTTGTATTTTTTTCGCTGATACGCCCGACTGTGTTCGAAAAGTTCATTATAACGAGATTACCATACATTTTCAGCGTTTCGAGTGTGTTTACTGATGGAAAGATTTGCGATAAGCCAGCGAGCGAATGCATTTTTCATACGATTTCACGTCTTCGCGCTTTATTTTTCGTATTTGCATCCGCTGCGGGGTAAAAATTGAATTAGGCTTTAAGTAAAGCACTGATAAGGTTACCTGGCAGCGGTATAAGCTGGATTAAATCGCGATCGTAAATTTGCCACTTTTCGTCCGGATTTTCGTATTTCCCATTGTGCAATTTTAATTAAAAGGACAGTGGCATTCCCGACGAGAGAGGAATGAAAATGTGGATGAATATTTATAGATTTTTCGGCCAAACATCGTCGAATTCATTGCAGTATCCGAAATCGATTTTCAAAATTGATTTTCCATCTTTCGAATAAATTGCGTAAATTAAATTAAACAATTAATTAAAAAAAATATAAATTAATTATCAATAAAATAATCAATTCGAATAAATTGCGTAAATTAAATTAAACAGTCAATTTAAAAAAATTAATTTAAATTAATTATCAATGTTATCAAGAAATAAAACATTGATGCAATTATCAAAGATTTTCAAATTCAATGTTGGAATTCAGTTTTTTTTGTGTGCAGTAATTTTATTTTAGCTTTCGTTTTCATTTTTTTCAATTCATCAATGATCAATTTTTCAATTCAAATTTTCAATTTCCTATAATGAAATTAAATTGAAAATGATAATTTTGCGAAAAAACCTATAAAACTTTGTTTATTAAAGGTTCAGATCAAATTTTCTCATTCCAATATTCATTTTTGCGACGGTATTCCACTTGGACGTTTAATCGAAAAGATAAAATAAAGATTGAGCTTTGAAAAAAATGTATGTAAAATTACCCGCTGATTATTTTTATTTGTGAAAATGTCGGCGCTTTCTACCGTCTATTTCTCGAGAAATAATTATTGAAAAGTCAAAGTTTTAACGTTGAGTTAAATGAGCAACAGAATTTCATTATTTTTTGCTCGTTTATTTACACGTTATTTAATACAGATTTTCGAGTAAAAAATTATCGAACTAATAGATTATTATAATAATATATCAATTTAGATATATTATAATATAGATTATGATATAGAGCATCGATATAATCAAATATTAGAAGAATTTACTGTAGTGCTGATGTTATATTATTTATAAATAATGAATAAATGCTAATAAAATATAGCAAACTATTTTTATGATGCAAAATAAGACAAAAGAAAGAAACATGACATAAACAGTTTAAATGTAAACATATGAATATACATTTTCACATTAGAGATAAACAAATTTTAAGAATTTTTAAGAAATTTTTAACGAATTTTTAAGAGTTTTATTCAAATTTTAACAAATTTAATTATTTTTATCAAATTTAATAAATTTGAGATTTTTATCAAGTTTAATACATTTAAGATTTTTTATGAAATGTTAACAAATTCAAGAATTTTTACTAAATTTTAACAATTTTTTAGAATTTTTATCAAATTTTAACAAATTTTTTATATTTTTTAACAAATTTTAACAAATTAAAGCATTTTTAAGAATATTTAAGAATTCTTAAGAGTTTTTAACAAATTTTAAGATAAAAAAATGTTAAAGAAATGTTAATCATTATAGCAGTTTTAAGAATTGTTTAACCAATTTTAACAATTTTTAAGAAGTTTCTGACGAAATTTAAGCATTTTTAAGAATTATTATCAAAGTTTAACAAATTTTAAGAATATTTATCAATTTGTTTAATTTGAAGAATTTTTAACACATTTTAAGAAATTTAAAGAATTTTTTACAAATTTTAACAAATTTTAACAAAAATCGCTTTGATGAAGTTTCCTACAGTTTTAACCGATTTATTTGAATTTTAAAATATGTTACTATTTAGTTGCTAATTTGACTGCTATAGCACTCTTAAACAAATTGTATGCCCTTTAAGAAATTTAAGAACATATCTTAAGAAGTACAATTAGAATATTTTACGAAATTTTAAGATTTTTTCGGAATTTGTATCAAATTTTAACAAATTTAAGACTTTTTACTAAATTTTAACAATTTTTACCAAATTTTAACAAATTAAAGCATTTTTAAGAATATTTAAGAATTCTTAAGACTTTTTAACGAAATTTTAAGCATTTTTAAGAATTATTAACAAATTTTAAGAATATTTATCCATTTCTTTAAATTTTAAGAATTTTTTACAAATTTTAACAATGTTAATCAATTTTTTTTTAATTTTAAGAATTTTTTACAAATTTTAATCATTTTTAAAAATTTTAAGCATTTTCATCTCGTGTCCCGATCCACAACGTATGACAATTTTAATCTCCATCGATAGCTTCGATTCGCGCGAAAATAATTCATTCATTCACTGTATTATGCGCCTCGGTACCTTCTACCAATGTTTGACACATAACTGATACTCGCGACTGACAGTGATTGCTCAATGGTACATACACGGAATATTCGCGCAGATTAAATAGCACTAATTGAATCGAACGCGGATTATTTGAACTTTCGGAACGCCGCGAAAATTTATTGGACGCACTCTTTGCCGTCAAATAAATTTTCTGATAAATCAACTCGAGCGAAACTTAAAAGTTCATTTGGGGACCATTTCGAACCAATATTCGCTTTCCCGGTGCTGCGATTGAGAAAATTGAAACGAAAATTGAAATCAATTTTTAATTGAGAAAATGAAATTACTTTTCCGAGTTTTTTCATCAGGTTATAGAATGTGAAATTCGTCAATCGAGTGAATAATTTATTTAAGAGTGACGTCATTTGGGCGAATTGAATTGTCACATTGGGGTAAAACGATGAAAAATGTTTTTAAATTATTTTTCACATTTAGCTGAAAGAATTGCAAAATGTTTTTATATCAATTTTTTCCAAATTTAAATTTAATGAAAATTTAAATTTAAATTTAATGAAAATTTAAATTTAAATTTAATGAAAATTTAAATTTAATGAAAAAATATTTGTAATTTTTTACAATTCCATTATTTGGATTAATTGATGAAATAATATAATTTTTTTACAACTCAATTATTTGTCAATTTCCGAATTAAATTAAAAGAATTTTATTTTTTTTACAATACTCTTTTACGAAATGTAAGTGAGATGAAAAATGTCTAAATAGGGAAATGTTTATAATTTTTTTAGAATTCAATTATTTTTCATTTTTTGTTAAAAGAATTGAAAAATATCTTTTTTTTCGTTTTATGAGAAATTTATCAATTAGATGTAAGTTAATTGATTTGGAATAATTGTTTGCAATTACTTTTTTCAGATCGCTGGTTTCATTGCTGCACTCTATCTGTGTAGAAGAGTAAGAAGTACTACGAATTCAGAAGGACAGTAATAAATAACGTAATCTCTGTTAACTATTGTTAGATTCGATATGAAAATTTAAAAAAAGTATTGTTAAGACTCTCGTACATTGAAGTACTCGAAATAACGCCAAAGCTCTAACTACGTTTAAACACATGTTTCAAGGTTAAGGGGACCGTCGACGAAAAAATTTAACATCAATATTTTGAAGCAATTTTAAGTGAAATTTTAATTTCTCTCATCAAAAAATGTTTCAACGGGAAAAGATTGAATTGAAACATTTCTTGAATGAATTGAAGAATCGTGAATTGAAATTGTTCAATTATCAATTTTTAATTATTTCAATTAATTTTTTCAATTATAAACAGTTATAAATTGTCAATTACATTTAAAGTCTCAGATTTTCAAAATTGGAATTGAATGAAATAATTGACTATTGATTTCAAATAATTTGTTTAATTAAAACTGTATTTAACAGGAAAAATTCAATTTAATTCAATTTTCAATTCCAGAATTTTAGAACCTGAATTGAATTGAATACCTGTCTCTTCTTTGTGAAAAATATTTGAGATGAAAATGTTGTCACCGGAAATTTGAAATCGGAATAAAAAAATTAAATTCAATTTCCAATTCCAAATGTTTAAAATTGAAAATGAAATTGAACTTAATAAATGATTCTTGTTATCCGAACTGTGTTAAAAATGAAAGTCACAAGTTGAAAACTGTATAAGAATTATTCAATTATGAAAATTGATTAATTGAAAAATCTTCAATTTTTCTATTTGAAAAATGTTCAAAAATTGAAAAATCTTCAGGATTTCAATTTGAAAATTTTTCCAAAATTGAAAAATCTTCAAAAACTGAAAATTCTTTAAAAAATAAAAAAATCTTCAAAATTGAAAATTTTTCCAAAATTGAAAAATCTTCAAAATTTGACAAATCTTTAAAAAATAAAAAATCTTCAACATTGAAAAATCTTCAAACAATGAAAAAATCATCAAAAATTGTCAAATTGAAAATTCTTCAATTTTTCAACTTGAAAAATCTCAAAAAATTGAAAAACCTCCAATTTTTCAATTTAAAAAATCGTCCAAAAATGATAAACCTTCAAAAACTGAAAAATCTGCAAAAATTGAAAATGTTTCTTTATCAAATTGAAAAATTTTCAATTTTTCAAATTGAAAAATCTTCAATTTTTCAGATTGAAAAATCTTCAAAAATTGCAAAATCTTTAGACATTGAAAAATCTTAAATTTTTCAATTTGAAAAATCTTAAAAAAATTTTTTTTAATTTCAATTTCTCAATTACTAAATCTCCCAGTCGACGTTCCCCGTAGTCCAACCACGCGACTGCTTACCAATTTACATTGCATCAAGGCACGTCCTCGTTTTTTTCAAATATTAATTGATTTACATAACGGAACATCAGGCGAAGCATTTTATACGATCGTCGCGGAACTTTTATATTCGCGCCAGCCGTAGCTAATAACCCAGTCACAGGATGCCTGTCGGACTAATAATAAATTCCGTGGCCCTGCCAACACCCGGTCGGAGCCCTCGTTTTTATATTTCGCGGTCCAATAAACCAAAAAAGCCCATAACGGATATTGTTACTGACGATAATCGTAACTTAAGGTGATCCTTCGTAAAAAATTTCAGTTCAACGATAGTCCGAAAATTCGTCAGCCGAAAAATCGCGACTGCCATTACAACGAAAAAGTACGCCGAAAACGAGGTTTTCCGTTCCAATTTTTATTGTTATAATATTAATATTATAATAATAAAAATAATAATTTTTATTATTATTAAAGTAATTTTTATAATTTTAAATGCGTCGTTTTTTTCGAACTCTTTTTTTTTCTCGACACTTTTCGGCAAATGTAATGTTTTTTTTTTTTTTTTTTTTTTTTTTTTTTTTTTTTTTTTTTTTTTTATTGACAATCGTTACTTTGATACAGAAATGAATGAAATTAATCAATAATTGAAACAACGGAGGACCAGATTTGAGCAGTTTTTCCGTCACTTTTGCGAGCAATCGGACAGAACTGCGATGTTGACGCTATTGCCTACAGATTTTCCAAATTGCATGCAAATGCGATGCGCATTTTTCGGAACACAGCCTTTAAACGATATATTTAAAAGTAATTTTATAAATGACGAAGATATAAAGCTGAACGATAAAGATGTACATATAAAGACCCGTCGTCTTGTCAACCCCTTATTTTCGAATTCCAAACTATTTTTTTAATTGTTCACAATTTGACAATCACATTTTGAATTAAACAAATTCAATTCAAAAATCGCTTTTCAACAATATTTTTTGACACTTCGAATTTTCAGTTCTTTTCGACAATAAAAAGTCGAGCCATTTCGCTCTCGCGACAACTTGAATTACAAACGAACTATTTTGCGTATAAAAATAGATGTACAAATTAAGCGGTTTTGTAATTAGGATAACGCAGCGAATGTTGTCGAAACGTTCAATAGACGTCAATTAATTAATTTTCGACGCATTATTCGTTCCAAGCCGACTTGATTTTGTCGAAAATGCTATTTTAAGATAATAATTAATCGACAATTGCAGTTCGTTAATAATTGTTCAATAATAATAGCAATTGGATGAGTCTAACACGGCGCGAGCAGAAAAAGACTTTGTCGAAACGATTCTTATTGATCGACGAAGCTAAAAGTACAAAATAGTTTTAAGCGAAATGTACGTCGTTTTTGTTTCAAACAGCAATGCTGAGTTTCAAATCGTTTATTTATAAACCTGAAAGCCAAACGTTGCAAAGACGACATTTTTACATGACTTTTTCCATCGCTTATTTAACTGCTTTTTGTGATTAAACAAGCTTTTGTTTATATGCACTTTGAATATCATCTTTTTTGTGTTTACGTAATACTTTTATGTAACCGAACATTTGTTTACATTTTAATCCGATGTAAACAAACATTTGTGTACGTTTTTTTCGATGTAAACCAATGTTTGTTTACATTTTATTTCGATGTAAACAAATATTTGTTTACACTTTATTTCGATGTAAACAAACATTTGTTTACATTTTATTTCGATGTAAGCAAACATTTGTTTACATTTTATTTCAACGTCAACAAACATTTGTTTACATTTTATTTCGATGTAAACAAACATTTGCTTACATTTTATTTCGATATTTACATTTTATTTCGATGTTTACATTTTATATCGACGTAAACAAACATTTGTTTACATTTTATTTTGATGTAAACAAATATTTTTTACATTTTATTTCGATCTAAACAAACATTTGTTTACATTTTATTTCGATATTTACATTTTATTTCGATGTTTACATATTATTTCGACGTAAACAAACATTTGTTTACATTTTATTTCGATGTAAACAAATATTTGTTTATACTTTATTTCGATGTAAACAAACATTTGTTTACATTTTATTTCGATGTAAACAGATATTTGTTTACATACTATTTTGATGTAAACAAACACTTGTTTATATTTTATTTCGATGTAAACAAATATTTGTTTACATACTATTTCGATGTAAATAAACACTTATTTACCTAAGGTTTTATTACAACTTATTTTATTTACATACTACTGCGTATACAACCAAACCATTGTTTGAACATTGTTTGTATATAAACAAAACATTATTTACATACTGTTAGTATGTAAACAAACGTATATTTACACGCTGTTAACCGTAAATAAATATTTGCTTACATACTGTTTGTATATAAACAATTTTTTTTGCATATTTTTTACAAGTGAAACAGTGTTCGTATAAAAACTGACTTTCATTGTCATATTTCATTAGTTATAAAATAAAGATCTGTATAAATAAGTTGTTCCAATAAGAGAAAGAGAAGTAATAATGGTAAATTTAATAAAGAAACGTATAAAATAATGCGAAACGAGAGTTTTAACTAGAGTTTTAACTAGGTTAAGCCAGAAATGCAATGTTCGTCCGTAATTATAAATGTAAATGTATGGTCTATTTAATTGTACATATTTGTATGAATCTACGGAATAAATTACGGAATTTATTTAATGATCATGATCTTTAATTTTCATTACTGTTGCCCCCTGCAGTATTAATAAATCGTAACGAAAAAAGAAATAATGAAAACCTAAAATAATTTAATTTTTTCCTTCGATTTTTTTTTCGTTTTTCATATTTTATTATTGAATTTATATATAGAAAATGTATATTATTTTTAAAATTTTGTTATCATAAATTTTAGTTGATAAAGTGAAAAAATTGTTTTGCGATGTTTTGAACTGTTGAAAAATTGTGTCAGTTTTTAAGTTGAAACGTTCGAAAATAAAAGTCTTGTATTCAAAGTGCTCCAAACATGCAAATACGCTATGTAATTGCAATTTAAAAATTCAACGTCTGCCGGCACGGGCTATTGCATTCCAAATTCGTTTTCATGAGCTCCCAGCTTTTTTTAGTATTTCAATTATAATTGTGAGGTCGAATAAATGTTTCAGCTTTGCTTTAAAACGGCTTATCTCAGTTCTAAAATATTGCATAATATACAATAACTCTGGGATTCAGATTATTTTTATCAATTTCTTTTTAGTTTCAATTTTCTATATAAAATTTTTTTAATAGGTTGATTTTCGACTGCAAAAAGATCATTTAATTTAGGTTACATAAATATTTAGTTAAAGAACATTTTCTCGACAATTAAGCATTTTGCAATCTTTATTTCGATACTGATATAGATATACTAATTGGAAACTCCAGATTCAGTCGTTGCAATTTATTATGTCGTTGGATTGAAACCTCTCATTTTTTTCTTTTGTTAAAAGCTAAAATTAGGTATTGATTGAAAGAGGAGAGCAATTTTTTATAAGAATTATTGTCGGTATATGGTATCTACGGTTGATCATTTATGATCGTATGATTCGAAGTCACTTTATCTTGTAGTTCTTCGTCAGAGGCAGGAACCTTCGTTATCTGCGAATGATATAGTTTTTTAGTCAGAAAATGTAGTTTTTTTGTAATATTAGTTGTTTATATTATTTGTATACAAATTGTATAAATTACAATAAATAAAAATTTTCAGATTTTTAGACCTTTGTAAACACCTCCTTAATTTTCAAATTCTAAAAAGTTCATTGATTTAAATACTTTCTTATAAACAATTGATTAAAATCGTCATTTAAACGAGCGATTTTTCAAAGCATCTTTTTACATAAAAAAATATTTTTATATTATCAATATTTCATACTTTAAAATTTTAATAGCAATTTTCTTCAAGAAATTAAATTTTAAAATTAAAAAAATCTCATTTAAATCAATTACTCCAACTTAATTAATTTAATTCAATTTTTAACTCCACCATCTTATCAAATTTCCTCCCCCCCCCTTTTTCGCAAACTCTCCTCCCCCGGTTGGCAGCCCTGGCGTGCGAATTTCCTTCGCCAGGTTGGCCGCCTTCCCCGTGTCCGCAGCCGCCCGACTCATCGTCCCACCACTTGTCGGCGAAGTTCGCGGCGCCTCGCCATCTCGATGCCAAGTGCCGCCTGTTCCCGTGACCGACCTCCGCGACTCCCTGGGGCGCCATTCCGCGATCCCGGGTGCCCTCCCCCGGTGCGCGGCTAGCCGCGGTCATGGCCGTCCTGCGAGCCTCCGAGTCGCGAAGTGCGTTGTTGTGCAGAACGTAGCGGCAGCGGCACGCGCCAAGTGCACCACGACGACACCAGCAACCACTTAGGCGAAATGCGGACCGACCGGGCGCAGCGGCGCCTGGCGCTGGCAACCCTGCTGGGCTTCGTGCTGGTCTTCTGCGGACCAATGGTGGTCGAGGGTAGGTTCAGCTGAGAAGAGCCCGGGAGCCTCACGGCAAGGCTTCTGGACAAAAGAGTCCTCTGGGGTCAGTGGCGGAACCGGGATTTCGTAGATAAAGATATAAAACATTTGAACGTGCAAAACAAACGAAGAAAACTAGGGCCTTGGCCCCCTTCGCTACCTTTGTTTATTTTCGGTTTAGGTTTATTGTTGCCTTGAGATCGTTGGTTCGAGGAGATTCCGCCAAGGAGGGTACGTTTCTCCCAGGGGGGTAGGTTCCCTCCATCAGTGGTGTGGGGACAACCCCTGGCCCTGACAAGACAGGTTCTGTGGTCAATTCCCCGGAGAATTGACCACAGAACCTGATTGAGAATTGTTTATTTTAGGTTTAGGTTTATTGTAGTCTTGAGATCGTTGGTTCGAGGAGGGTAGGTCCTCCATAGGTCTTCCATCTAGGAGGGTAGGTTCCTCCCAGGAGGGTAGGTCCCTCCATCAGTGGTATGGGATAAACCCCTGGTCCTGACAAGACAGGTCCTGAGGTCAATTCAGGATGTGTGTTTAAATAATTTATTATAAATAATTATTTAAACACACACTCAGTAGATTTTCTCGGTTTGGATGGGTAGATTGAGGTAGATTTAAGAGGTATGTGTTGGTAGAGGTGCCACTGGGATGGTGGGAGTGTTATTGTGGCATTGGGGGTGGTTCAAGGTCTCATGTCATGGGGGTGGTATAAGGTTTGTTTATTATTGAGGAGGTTTCTGGGGTCAGTAAAATGGTGGGAGACTGTTGTTGTAATGGGTTTGAGGCATGGGAAAGATCTTGTGCCATTGGAAGGGAAGTAAACATTGTTTGCGTCTTTGGGATGGCACAAGACATTTCTTGTGCCACTGAAGAGGTAGGAAATATTTCTTGTGCCCCTGGGATGGTTTGTTAATTTCGTTAGTTTTGATAGTTTCGTTAGTCTCGTTATTTTCTTATGCCACTGATTTAGTCCTGTTTCTTTAGGACTCCAATACCGATTCTATGGTCTTCGAAAATTCTTATGGCTCTAAGACCCTAAGCCATAAGTTCTTATGCCACTAAGGACCTGAGGATAAAATCCCACCTTGATTCCAACGTTTAAATAGCGAAATTAAGAAATGAAGTAAGAAAAGATTCATGACTGAAAAGAGATAGGTGGAGAGAGAAAGAGATGGGCATATCAACAAAGAGAAAGAAAGATCAATTGTGGTGCGGTCTTCTTCTGAGTTGATGTATACAATGACGACTGAGTCAATATTCGGGAACAGCGTGAAATCCTGGTTCTGGCGTGGTTTTCCTGGTGGAAGATAAAAAGAAAGCTTGGTGGGAGCGTGAAGGACACGACGCAAACAAACACTGGAGGAGAGGAAAGAGAACGATTGTTTTCGTCTTAGTTCCGACTCGATGTTTAGATGGTATGGCGCAGTGGCATAAGACCACCCGGGAAGATGGAAGCAGTTATGTCGGAAGTTTTTGTAACAATTTTTTGGGTAAACGTTTATCCCTATTTTTTTCGTAACCTTGGGTTAGAAAAATGTTAGAAAAAATGTAGAGGTCGTTTATGTTTATTTTTTTAACAATTTTTTGGGTAAACGTTTATCCCTATTTTTTCGTAACCTTGGGTTAGAAAAATTTTAGAAAAAATGTAGAGGTCGTTTATGTTTATTTTTCTTTGGAATCAATGTTTTCATCGGTTTGTTTTTCCTAACGCCGCAATTTATTTCAAATTTTGAATCAGCAATTATTTTTTCTTGTTTTATAACAATTTATTTAAAGTAAATACAAGACTACTTTAAATATTTTCAGTTTGGTATGCAATTAAAAATATAATTGCATACCAAACATTTTTAGCAGTGTAACTAAATCCATTTTGTTTCGGATGAAATTCCAAACAATATATTTTTCAGTCTGCACTCTGACACCGCAAAATTAGTATATCAAAGAAATGACTACGTGACAAAAACTTCGTACAAGAAATTTTAATTTTTTTCAACTTCCTCGCTGAAAACAAGTTTCATATCTTTCAATCGCTCCAAAAAAAATTTGCATAGCAACAAAGCAGTTTTTCGTAAGAAATAATGAGGTTTCGAACGTAAATTTTTTTTTAATTTAGAACATATTAGACTCTTTTCTCGTAGCTTAAGACTTTCTAAAACTAAATTGCAAGAAACAAATTAATTATTTATCAATATTTTTACATTATTATTTGCGTTTTGACAATACATAAATCACTGGTGAAAAGAAAGAAAAGTTCAGGATACACATAAACAACTCTCCATTCATTCCACAGGCAGACTTACGATGTGTGCACGTTATGTAACGACGTGTTTTGCATGAATGGTATTTAACGCGGGCGCATAATTTTGTGACGTTACACTGATCGACAATGGCATTCAAGTAATGCTTTACAAAAGGCACAAGTTTGTTTCCAATTCCATTTCAAATTTCAATATCAATAGAGCAGACAGATCTAGTTCATAACTAACCTCAACAAATTAAAATAACTTTGGTTATCAATACAAAATTACTCTAAAAATAGATTACAGGAAATGGAAAATTAAAAAAGTTATAAAAAACATATTACTATAATCATATGTAGCTAATTTTTTACATTTAATTAACATAACCTAACTTTTTGTTTCTCTCCAATGGACCACTTTCAATTAAAAATACAGAAAATTTCAATTTACTTTATCTAAAATTTTATTTTTCTATCTATCAAGAACCCATAACACATAACCTCACTTTTTCAAAAAAAAAGTTAGTCAAATTTGCATTCTATCAAAAGATACATTTAGTTTTCAAATCATCGATTTCAACCATCGAACAAAAAATAAAAAAGTTCATCTCATTTCATCTCCGGAATTTACTCGCCATAACCTCACTTTTTTCGTATCCAGAATCCCCACCCCCTCCCCCTTCATCTCATTGAGAAATCCTGCAATGACGTATCGAACCGATACGTACAACTATCTCGCATGAAAGCGCGACATAAGACGAACACCAGCAAGTGGTCCATAACCCCTTCTCTGACCTGAGCTTATCTTTCCTTATCACTCAAACGCGTTTAAATGGAAGCCTTCGCAACTCTCTCGCGAACTCGCGATTCGAAAAACGCATCCGAGCCAACGGTTTTTCGCGCGCCATCTTGCCAAAACTTCAAACTCCCCCATTCATGCGAACCGCCTTAATCCGGGGATTCCCCGTTCTCGAACCGAACGCTCCGTCTGTTTTTATGCTAATGACCCTGCCTGGAAACGTTCGTTCAATAACGAGAAAATCGCGCGCGATATTTGTTTGGCACGATAAGGTGTGACTCGCTGGCTTGTTTATTTGTTTAACGCAGTACGTGCCGTATTAATTACGGAATCCATTACATCAGTCGGTATCGATAAGAGCCGCTGCAGTTACAATTTATTTCCACTTTCTCGTTATCTTTGCCGATTCGCCGAGTTTTTTTTATATCATCGCCCGAGTTGTTTTCAGTAACTCATCGAAGATGTTACCGTTTCTGAACCCGAATTTTCGAGGTTATGTACGATAAAAACCCTGTATAACTATATTTTCTATTTCCCATGGGGTCTGGAAATACCCCATCCTTTTTCCTAAAATCAAAATTACTCTCATAGCGCCACCTGCTGGCCGAAATCGTAGAAAAAGTATCAACTTAGGGGAACCGTTGGTATTCTTGGCTGCTTTGGTTGCCAGCATCGGTTCGGGTACTGGGAGATTCATTTCGAACAAAAAGGAAGTCACAGGAAACGCAGTTTTACGCTAATTTACGCCTGCGGTTTCCAGTCTGTTATTCAGATGTAGCTAATGTCTTTTCACGGTGAAAATGCAAATCGACACTTTGTGACATTGCATTCTATGTGGAATAACTAGTTATTTGTTTGTAAACAAATCAGATACGTTTGTAAACAAACCAGATATGCTTGTAAACAAACGAGATGTGTTTGTAAACAAATCAGACATGTTTGTAAACAAACCAAGGATGTTTGTAAACAAACCAGACATGAAGTGTAAACAAAGTAGACATTATTTGTTAGTTTTGTTAGTTTTGTTAGTTTTGTTAGTTTTGTTAGTTTTGTTAGTTTTGTTAGTTTTGTTAGTTTTGTTAGTTTTGTTAGTTTTGTTAGTTTTGTTAGTTTTGTTAGTTTTGTTAGTTTTGTTAGTTTTGTTAGTTTTGTTAGTAAACAAATCAAGCATCATGTCTGGTTGGTTTGTAAACAAACCAGACATGATTTGTAAACAAACAAAGGATGTTTGTAAACAAACCAGACATGATTTGTAAACAAGCAAACGATGTTTGTAAACAAACCAGAAATGATTTGTAAACAAATCAAACATGTTTGTAAACAAACTAGATATGTTTGTAAACAATCTAGATGTGTTTGTAAACAAACCAGGCATGATTTGTAAACAAATCAAACATATTTGTAAACAAACCTTCATAATTAAATATATTTAGACTGTTTGTAAACAAATCTGTATTGAATCATATTTGTCAACAAATAGTCGTATACAAATATGTTTAAAAATGTTTGTAAACAACTCGATGTTTACAAAATAACGTAAACAAACGTTTGTTTACATTTCGATGCCCGAAACACAACATTTCAGAGTTTCGTACTTTCCCACGAGTATTATCTTACAAGCTGAATAATTCCCATGCCGAATGAGCTTTTATCGTCGTATATTATGTATATATATCTATCTAGAAGCGTCCCGAAATTCTTGCGCTCGCCTCGCAGCACACTTTTCTTGATTCATCGCTGACGCGACCTAACCTATAAACATTAACGCCTTTTTCGGACCACGCGGGTTTTAATAACGCCTTTTTGCGCTCGTTCACGAATCGATATTACGTAAAGGATGACGAATTCATGAGGGGAGGGGGAAGAAGGGAAGGAGGGGGGGTAACATCTTTCTACATCTGTCTTTCTCTCTCTTTCTCGAGGGTTTTTATTTTTTTTTCTTTTTTCTCAATTGGCATGTCTTATTTTCGCGAGGATCACGCGTGTCCGAATATTTTGCGCGTCGTTTACATAAGACGCGCGACGTGTGGTCCTCCTGAGCGATTCGGCACACTCCGCGATTTCGATGCAAATGAGACGTAATCGCGTTGACACATTGTTGCGCGACATTTTTTTATTACGGTCAATTGAAGGTGCGACAAAGCGGGTCGTATTTTGAAAATTTTTGAATAGTTCAGAAAAGTGGGAGTTTTTGTTTTTGGATTTTTAATGAGAATTTTTTAACAAATTAAAAAATAAAAAAACAAAAAAATAAGTATAATTTTAAACACATTTTGCATTGATTCAACATTTGTTAAAAATATTTTTTTAAATACTTTAACAATATTATTTTATCCGGACATCTAATATTGCTATAATATTTCTAAAATATTATTTAATATTAAAATATATATTAGAAATATTTAAAAATATTTTAAAAATATGTTTTAAATATTTAAAAATATTTTAAATATTTAAAATATTTTTAAAAATATTTTAAAAATATGTTTTAAATATGTCTCTAATATTTAAAAAATATTATTCATTGATAGGGCATTGATAAAAATTTAATTTTGTTTTTTATTTTACAATTTTCTGAATTATAAAATCGATTATGAATGACAAATTTAATTTTCAATTTTCTGCATGAACATTGCAAAATACATAACTGAATTTTGAATGTTCAAAGTTATTTCCTGAAAATTTCCGAAAAACTCCAGAACACAGTTTACAAAATGCGCGCTGCCAAACGTTCGCAGCGGTTTTCAGAACTATGCAAATTCTTCATTTCTACATTACAAGGATTATCTCGCGAATGTAAATCGCCAGCGATGTTATTATGGGTTTCGACGGGACTCGCGGCCCGGTTAATGCGCTTTCAATTTGCACGCAAATGTAATTTCAGCTTCGACTCGCTATCAAGCGCATTTTGCAATTCAACGCCCGCGGTTCAATTAGCTTGTTTGTTTGTAATGTTGGCGATATTGAAAGCACGAGCAGACATTTTTCGAACCGATGCTACGATAAACGAAACCAAGTTAATTTAACCGAGTTGATTTATTTTCGCATTCGCGAACGGATAGGTTAATTTTAAGGTTGGATTTTGAGGTTAGAAGTTTAAATTTATACATTTCCTAATTTGGACATTTTTTTTATTAAAAAAATGTCCAAATTGTTTCAGTTAAATGAGAAAATAATTCGGGATTGAGGTTAGGAACTATATCTATAAGTTTATAATTAGTATTTATTTGATTTTAATTATTTTTAGGTTTTATAGTTCAAATAACCTAAGATTTGAGGTTAATTTGGAAATTTTTTAAATTAAAACGGTAGTTTTTACATTTTACTGAATTGTTAGACTTTTCAGATTCAAATACATTTTGAGGTTAACTTTCATTAGGTTATGTTTAAAAAAATGAGAAAATAATTCGGGATTGAGGTTAGGAATTGTATCTTTTAGGTTATAATTAGTATTTATTTTTTTACTTATTTTTAGGTTTTTTTAGATCAAATAACCTAACATTTAAGGTTAAATAAGGTTAAATTGTCATTAAACATTATAATTTTTAGGTTATAATCAATCAGTATTTATTTTATTAAAAAAGTTATTTCTTAAATTGAAAAAAATTGAAAATTTTTAATATTCAGGTAACATAACCTCACATTTGAGATTAGAACGCTGCATTTTTTCGCGAAAAAATTTCTAAAAATTTCTTTACTTCTTTTAAGTTGCTTACTGGATAACAAACTCAAATACTCAAATTAAAAACAGATTGTATAATTAAAAACAGATTGTATAGGTTATGTTCGAACAAAGCGTAAAAATGGTGAATTTCGCCATTGTTCGTTAAAAACGCGCGAGACATTTGAAGGAAAAACGGATTGAAAGCGTGGAGTTGCTTGTATGAACCGTCGCTATCGTCGTAGGGATAATTGACAATGGCGGCGCGGTGGTATATCTGTATATATTGAAATAAGTGGGACGCGGGCGGGTCTTTTACAGGAAGTTTTCACGCGGTTCAGCGAGGCACATTCAAATGTAAACACAAGGTAAAACATTATCTGTTGCGACTGTTTAAATAATTGTGCAATATCAGCTTCAAATGTGAATATAACGATGCGTTATCAGCGAAACCGGAGCGCCAGTGTGAGTTACGCGAAATCATAACAATTGTTCGATTCGCGACCAAAATGCTGCGTTTATATGAAAATCGATTTCGTCTTTGAAGAACTAAATCATTTTCTTATAAGTATTGATATCAGTAAAAATTATTATTTAACATTAAAAAAAATTTTTAGAAATATTTTTAAAAATATTATTTAAATATTTCTAAAATATTACTTAATATTAAATAATAGTTTAGAAATATTATAGAAATGTTAAATATCCAGCTAAAATAATATTTGTATAATATTTAAAAAAATGTAAAAATGTTTTTAAAATGTTTAAATTTTTGTTTAATATGAAATATTAAAAAATATTTATTTCATATGTTTAGAATATTCAAAAAATTATTTTAGTAACTCGCAGTGACACGTAGTCGAAAACCATTCAACCAATCAGTTGAAAAAACTTCAAAAAATAAATAATTTTTGAATATTTAAAAAATATTTTCAAAACATTTTAAAAACATTTTTACAATATTTTAATAATATTTCAATAATATTAAAAAAGTTTTAAAAGTATTTTAAAAGTATTATTTTAACCGGACACCTAACATTTCTATAATATTTCTAAAATATTATTTAATATTTAAAAATATTTTAAACATATTGTTATAATATTTTTAAAATAAAATTTCTATAATATTTAAAAAATATTATTCACTGATAGGGTAATAAAAAGAAATGTTTGGTTAGCAAAATATCTTTTTTAGGTTAGCTTTGGTCAATGTTTAGGTTAATTTAGATACATAAATCAATAAAGTTAGTGCATAACTATTTTCTATGTTAGATCCTTATCAGTAAACAATATTATTAAATATGACTACAATATTACAGTAATATTAAATATTACTACAACATTACAGTAATATTATAAAATATTTTTTGCTGATAGGGATGACATAAATCTTACTAGGTTAGGTTAATGGGTTAAATACATTTAATAAATTAGATTAGGTTAGACAGGTTAGGTCAAGTAAAACCTATATATTAGGTTAGATAAATCTGATAGGTTATTTTTTTTAAACATTTTTTAGGAAAACTAAAGTAGAAAAAGTAATATTTTAGGTTAGCTGAAAAGTTTAGGTTATGCCAGTTAGTACATTATTCTAATTTAAGTTAAATATCAAATCTCTTTTTAGGTTAAAAAGTATAATAATCTTTTTTAATTTTCTTAAGTAAAGTGCATTTCTGTACATAGACACCTTTTAGGTTATACTGAAAATGCTAAAAAACAAAAATGCCTATGTATAGGTTATGTTCACTTTCCTACTTTGCTGTGCCCTTTATAATCTGAAAAAACGTGATACGTAAAGTTTCACGATAATAACATTAAATGTGCGTTAATATTTGAAAGCTCCTTGCAAAATGAATTCAAACAAGGTAAATAGTAATATACATTCCGCGGGCACACGAAAGTGCACAAATATTATCAATCTTGGGTAAACAACTTAGAGCGATTAGATGTTATTAGTCTGATAGGAAAACGAATCGGGTTGGTTCGTTTGCCGTGATTTATACTATAGTGACGTCATTCCCTTGAAAGAAGAAGGTTATTTGATTTTTACAAAAAGGTTTTTTTTTCGAAAAAAAGATAATGTGCAGTATAACGAATGAATTGATAATTCAATAAGAAGAAATTACTTAGCATATTTTTAATAACAACAATTATAAATAATGACTTATTTATATGAAAAAGAATTTTAGAAAATGTCGAATTTTCAAAAATATTTAGTTTCAAATTTATTATAAAATCGAGAGAAAGTAAAATAACTTTTGATCTAATTTTTCATATTTTAAATATTGCAATAATTCTCAACATTTTTCCATGTTTTCTCGTAACATTTATGAGATAGTGAAAACTGCAATTTGAAGCAGGAAATACATTTTTTTTTATTTTTATTAAATTTTATGATGAAATACAGTGTACAAAAAAAGTTATTTCCCAACATTACATGTTAACTGTTTTCTAAACAAGTTTTCGGTTTGATAACGTCGAGCGATAAAGAGCTAATAACACTTAGATTTGCATCTTCTAGTCGTATGATGTATGTTTTTGTGGAAGCTGAAAAAAATTAAAGCTTCAATGATAGGAGACTTGGCGTTTCATTTTTGGAAATACACTGAGCAAGAAAAGGATACATTTGAACTATTAATTGATAAAAAATGATAAATTTGTACAAATTGATGAAAAAACGATAAATTTGAACAAATTGATAAAAAAAATGATAAAATTGAGCAATAATAAATTGATAAAAAATGATAAATTTAACAAAATTGATAAAAATGATAAAACTGACCAACAAATTGATTAAAAATGAT
>JABFPB010001297.1:0-26263 GCA_022817645.1 Ceratoteleas bidentatus | reverse complement strand
AAAAAAAGTATTTATAATTTATTCATACAAAGAAAAATAATACATTTTGAAAAATACAATTATTTAATTATTTATAAGAGAATTAACATTAAAAAATATATGTTTGAATTCCAAAAAGCTTATTCCGAAGCAAGTACCCAAATATACAATAAATCTTTGTATTTATACAAATATTTCTCTCGGCACCCCAAATTTACGGCCCTTCACTATGCAAATACCTTAAGGAGACTCTTCACGAAAATGGCTATTTTGGTCAATTTTAATCCACTCATCTTGATTTTTTAGTGGTTTCTAGAATTTAGGTCTCTAAATAATAATAAGTAGCGAAAAGCCCAAAAATAATAATTGTTTATCATTATTTCACAGAAAGTTGTAAAAAACCCCGGTTTTCAAAAAGTTAGTATGGATTGTTTGGTGATAGTGACGGATTTTTAGTCACTATCACCAAACAAAAGTTATAAACAATTATGTGAAAAAATGACAAAAAACGTCGTTCTTGCGTGGAAAGTCTCGTTAAAGAAAAAGTTAAATTGAAGATTTTAAAAATGTACGTTAAAGTAAACCCCTGAGAGAAATCAATTTTTCATATGTATGTTTAATATATGTATATTATATGTATATATCTATTTTTTGTATAAAGGTCCATCTAATGTATGCGTTATATATATCATGTCAGGGACGTTGATTATTTTGATTTCTTCACATTTCGAATTTAACCGTCTAGTTCTCGATTGCGAGTTAAATGAGCAACAGAATTTCATTATGTTAAGGGCGTTTTTTATTCGTAATTCAATTAAAATTTTTGGATAAAAAAGAAGCTAATGTTTTATGATGTAGAGCATCGATAGAATAAAAGATAAGAAGAATTTTCCGTAGTATTTCAAAGGAGACATATGACTGATATGTAATAAATGGTAATAAAGGTAGTAAAACATGTTTATGGCGAAAAATAAAATAAAATAAATAAATCTGACATAAACACAGTTTAAGAATAAATAAATGATTCGATTTTCAAGTATAGACATTCTATACGTGTATTTTAATAGAGCTTCAGTATTCATTTGTTTATATTAATTAACATTAAAATCACTTAAAATACATTATCTTTACAAGAATACAGTAATATATTGGTTGGCGCCCTAAGCATCTGGCCATTCAAGCAAAAATTACCTTAAGTTAATTCACGGATCCGATTCCTGAATTATCGGCATTCAATATATTGTACGACATTTAATTGAATATTTTAAATAACCATGTTAGTGCAATAAACTGTTTTAATCGATAGATTCCCGGACACACCCTGAAGATTTCGCAAAAATTTAATTAATGTTTTGGGATTAGGGTTTCGGTATAAAATTCTCTGACGACTGTCACTTGCAACTAATGTGAATCAAAATGTACAGAAAATTTCCTAACATGTCAAAGAATATTGTGACTTTATTTTGAAAAAAATAATCCCGATTTAACGCCAAGTTGAAAGTCTTCTGCAACGGAGTTAGGGACTTTGATTGTGACAAATGTATTATTCTGTATTTCTTATCAAACTAACCAGAGCGAGATTCTGTGTTATGGGAGAATGTTGTCAGCTTAAAGTGATACTTTTTAATGCTTTTTTTTCTCTACCTTTGTCGCACACATTACACTGTAAGAACTAGATGTCTAATTTTGATAAAATAGACGGCAAAAGTGTCTTGAATGAAGACATTTTTCACGAAATAGTCACCGTAAATGTCTAAAAACCAGATAGTTAAAAGGCTGTTTTTTTCTAGTTTACGTATAAATGTTAAGTAATAATAATATTTCTGTGAAAGAAAATGTTCTACAATTAGCATTCGAAGTGGGGTCCTCGAGTCGTATTGGAAATATGACCTATGATAAGACAGATACTTAATGAGGAACCAACACCAAAATAAATTGGAATTTATACATTTTTCTTCCCCGTTATTGACTAAATATTAAAAATGTTAAAATTCTTCGAATGATTTTAGGAATCAAAAATGTAATTATTAATCTACAACACTGCATAGTTGTCCGATCTTCTAAAGTTGGTCTGTACGTGTGCATTCTTATGCTTCATACGTGAAATGTTGAAGATACATGTTGCGAAGATTCAGAACAGTCATAACCTCACCCAGAAACGCTCGCGAAGTTGACGTTCAAGTTTCCTTT
The DNA here is from genome assembly GCA_022817645.1 of Ceratoteleas bidentatus. NCBI lineage: Eukaryota > Metazoa > Arthropoda > Insecta > Hymenoptera > Scelionidae > Ceratoteleas > Ceratoteleas bidentatus. The sequence goes on along the minus strand of JABFPB010001297.1, from coordinate 24,094 downwards.
GTAACGCGCAAACAATTTTCCCAGCGACGTCCATTGAAAAATTGCATTTGCAAGTACGCGCGAAAAACAATAACGCGAAACGTGTGTTTCGCTCTGGCACCAATGCGTCATGGCCTTTTTTCGTGTAGCCGCTCGCAAAAACAATCTTTGAAAAACCGTTTTTGCTCTCTTTCTTTTCCTCACTTTGTAAACCGGTTACACCTCTGCTATGAAAACAAGTCCGAACTTAACTTCTTGGGTGCAAAAAAGAAAAGAAAAAAGACGAATCGATACGATTCAGACACGCCATATATAGAGACTTCGACGCAAAGCACATTGGCAGCTCTTTTTCTTCCTTTCTTTCCACATAACAGTATATATCTTCATCAGACGCGATAAGTTATGTCCAAATGAAATATGAAATGTGAAAATCGGTCGGAATATCTGGATCGAAACGCAAAAGCTCGAGCTGCATTTATTTTCATAAATTAAGGAAACTGGTTGCCTTTTTGCCCGTTCTGCTTTACCGACTGATGGATGCCCGATGATTTTTCGATCCCGCTTTCTGATTTCCCCCGCTGTATTCTATGATTTATCATTCCATAAAACCGAGGATTTAAGTCGAGCCGTAATAATATTCAATTTGTGTTCATTAAGGCGATACGGTTCTGCCTTATCGACTGATGGTAATCAAAGTGTGGGGCCTAACCGTAATTTATACCCGGGGTTTCGTAAAAAGTGCAGTTTTTCCGTTCAGGGGATATGCGTCAAGTGTCCCGACGCACTACGTGACTTTTTTACGTTGCGGAATCGTCTGGGATTTGATTTGAAGTGTAATTTATAGACTTACTCTGCGACTCGTTCGCCATTCCAGCAGCGTTTGTCGGGATATTCTTCGCAAATGGAGTCCGCCAGGGTGCCATAGAATGTACGAGACCTGACAATGCTCGCCAAAAAGTTGCCAAATTGCACGTACAGCTGGTTCGGAATCTTCGGCGAAGACATCATGCCCATGCGATGTATATTGTACCTCTGGTTTGAATACGCCTCCAAGTGCGAATCGCGTAACTCTGCTCGTCCGCAAGCGTTTCTCACCTAAAATAAAAATTGCATTTGTCACGTTAGTTCAGATGGGAGAAGAATCTCTAACTTCGAGTGAAAAATTGTGTTTTTAAAATAATGTTATAATTTTTTTTAATTGTTTATTTTTCGTTAAAAAAATTGTTTATATAGTATTTGGTAATATTAAAAAAACTATTATTATGCTGTTGTAGAAATGGCATTTGTCTACATAAAGTAATAGAATAATACTGTTTTAATAATTTAACAATAATTTACAGTGTCACTGAAATAATTTTAACTTTCGTAATAATAAATGTATTAGGAAAGTTAAAACATTGATTAAAAAATTTTTTGAAGTATTTCAGGCCTACCCGAAAGATCGTACAAAAATATTAAGATAATATTTCGGAAATATCAAACTGACGTTTCGAAAATATATGTTTTAAACTCTAAATGAACTATATGTGGCATGATTTATTTCATGAGTTAATTTGAAATTAAAATATGTTTTATTATACTTTTTTTACATTCTCACGTTTAACATGATGGTATTGATGGGTTTCATCAATATTTCGGAGAATGGAGTTAGACAGCCTCCCGCTCGGTGGTTATAGTACGTACATTTTTTGAATATTTAGGTCTGGACGCAATATATTCGGTATTTTTATTGTATTTGCGCAACATTCTCAACATTTTTATTGCGGCACTTTTATCTTCCGATATTTTGTAGATGAGAGCAACTACGGTAAAAAACCGGTTAACATGAATGTAGTTCCTGTTTTCGTGAATAGTTTAATTGAAAAAATGAAAGTTTACGATACATTGTGATTCAGTGATAAGCTATTTACTGGTACATTTCCACCGGCAGAATCTTGTTCTGACCGGAACGAACTTGTAAAACATGAATAGTTACAAATGATATTAAGATGTTCTGAAATCTTGAGTATTCCAATAATTTTTATATCATCTAGACATAAATTGAACAACACGAACAAATTATAACGGAATACACTGTAAATAGGTAGTGTAAAAACACGAAATATTACGTTATATATTACATAAAATTACATGAAAATTGTAATTTTACGCGAAAATCTCGTAAAATTACAATTTTCGTTACAATTTTACGTGATATATCACGTAATTTTACAGAACCACTGTAATTGTACAGTATAGTTCAAACTACGTTTAATTTGATCAAAATATAAATTGAATATAACATCAATTGTTTATTTTCGCCAACAAATTCCATTTCACAAGTCGCGTTGGCGTTATAAAAAACAACACAAATTACCTTATTTGACTTTACGGTGCATATAATTTCGAAGTCTAAATAATATGAGAACATGCATTTGGGCATTTCATAATGTCATGGCGCAACCACTTCACGTGTTGGTTGCTTGAAAATCTTGACTGATACGAAACTTTTGATTAAATCGCTGAATTATACAAATTACACTCATAAGAAATTCATATCACATGTCTAGTCGAGCGCAATGGCACAATGTTTAGCGTAAAAATTGAAGTTAACTTAGCGCCATTATTAATGATTAACTATGTATCACAACGCGAAAACGTTTACGTGATTCGGAAAACGGAATTTTTGTCGGAATCGGAAACGGTTCCATAATTAATCGTTGGTTATTGCAATTGGCGCAATTCCCCGATGTTATTTATTATAAATATGGAACATCGTATAACAATTCCGCAAATTAGAATTCTCAGTCGAATGCACCCGGAATCTGTTGTTGCGTCTTTAGATCCTAATTTTCACTAACAACTAAGCGAGTTCAATTTCGCACGATTACATACATGGGTGAAACGTTGTATTTACATAAAAAATAACGAAATAGAAAAAACTCACATTAATAATATATAAAATCGCTGTCCTTTTCAGAATAGCAAAAAAATGTAACAAAAAAGTCAATTTTCGTTTTGATGGTCCAATTAGCCGATTTGGAGTTCCGGGCATTAATCGCGACGAGTCATTCGAAAGAATGAGTGGATAATTGTTTTTCATCTCGAATGACAAACAATGTTCCATCTTCGTACTTGAAACAAATACCGCGACTTTATAATGACGATGGAAATGTGGGAAAGGGAAGACGAATATCGGAGTTTTTGAAATGGTAATTAGTTTGTCTAAAAACGGGACAGCGCTTTTGTCATCTGATTTAATTAATATTTCCCCGCAGCCGTTTCTCAAACCATGAAAGATGTATTTTGGATTGCGTTTGTATGAATCATGTGCGTTGATTAATCACCCTGGGAAAAGGCACGACCGCGCGTGTAGGACGTAATAGTTTGGCCATGAATTTAACGTGCGCCTCAAAAATCGAACTTTTTAAGTACGCAAATAAGCGGCCCGTGGCTCATCTAATTAAGATATCGTGGGCGTGCAAATTGCAGCGACCTTTTTCTCTTCTTTATGAAGTCCTTTGTGTTAACAATCGACAGTCATTCGCCGCTTTATCCTGCATTGCGAAAATCCATGATCTTACTGATATTCCTCAGTAAAAATCTTTTTTAACATTTTTTATCCATTTGAATTCATTTAAGGATAAGTGTGGGCGAAATCGCTAAAATCTGCAATATTTTACAGATTTGATGTTTAAATTGTTTTAAAACATATACCACAAATAAAAGTGATAATTGATATAAGATCTGAAAGACTTGTGCTGTAAGGGTTCTAAGATTTCAAATTTTTGTTTTCTTTAACATTTTTTTTAACTTTTAATCTCTTTATTTTGTTTTATTTTCTTACATAAGTGTTGCATAAAAAATGAATCCAAATTCTTTCAAAAATTAGTTTTCGAGACGAAATATCCTAAAATGCAACCTCTTCTGAAAATCTTCACTCCGCACCTTCAAGCCATTCAGTTGTCAGTAATTGCATTCGAAAAGTGTCTTCGCTTGAAATTAACGATCCTCCGCAGCTTCGCGATATTTTGTATCAGAAAACCGTCCTGACGCTTTGGAATATATTACTCGAAATTGTGCGAAACAATCAGCGAAGCGAATTCCTTCGCCTTTGTTCAAACATTGCAGCAACTTTGTTCAAACGTTGTAAGCAGCCTGATGATGTATGTCCGAAGCCGAGACGGTGCTTGATTACAATGAGTCAACGTGTGTCTTTTTCGCGATCCAAAAGATAGCGTGCGAGAGGAATGCCGGGATTGTCTCTATTGTATCAAGTTTTGACACCGAGTGTACTTTGCGCCGTTGATCGAGCGACACCTTAGAGACAAATTAACAAAGCGCCAATTGTCATTGCGAGGGAGTCCTCACGATAATGCACGCCAGAGAAATGATTCAGCCGATCAATTTTTAGAGGAACGCAAAGGAGGAGCTACTTTTTTTCGCCGGTTTGCAAATCGAGTCGACGTTTTTGCGGCTTCAATCGCCATTGAGAGCGACCGATCGTGAAATCGGATCGTGAGGATTTTGTTCGTTTATTTTTCATTGAACTTCTATGGTTTAGGTGGAAAGGATTTTTTCGTGTGAAGTTTTTGGAGGATTTCCAATTTTTTTTCTTGTCATTTATGATGTAGTTCTAATTGAGGTTGTTGCTAAGATTTTAATTTCAGACTTATGGACATTTTTAAGATCGTATGAAATTTTGCATTGAAGGAGTCTGAAAAGGACTTTAGGAATAATGAATGATTACAAAAGATTTTTGAAGTAGATGAAACGTCTTTTTCTTATTTGAATGAAAGTAATTAATTTTGTTCGTTTTTTGCAACGGTTTGTCAAACGAAGAATATTAATAGTTTGTAGTCCTCTAGTAATGACACGAAAGTCCTACTGAAATGTAAAAAAATTTAGGTAGCTTCTCTAAACACCTAAACACATATAATTGATTTGACTCACGTAAAAAAGTTAAAGGAACGAATTGAACGTAGATACATTAAAATTTACTAGAGTCAAACAAACCACTGTTGTGATCTCGGAACGCCGTTTCGGTGAACGAACATAAAAGGAATATAAAATTATGATTTCTTTTTCGTGTATGAACGAAAGTTACTTTAACATTATTAGTTTCTCCACGCTGATTATAGTTATTTGTAAGACGAAATTGAAGTCATTTTGCTAATACGAAGTAATTTTAACTCCATCAAAGTAAACAGAGAAAATTAAGTCTAAATTAGATTTATTTAGACATTTACTTTAGACATTTTAATATTTATTTCAATTTAACTTTCTAACTCAAATGTCAAAGTTTTGCAGCAATATTCCAAAATTGTTACAATACGATCGCTCGTAATTTTTTCAAAGAGACCCCTCGTAATTTTTTCTCCGACTCCGCTCAGTAACTCCGTCACCTCGAGTCGTCCAGTTTTTTTAGCCGCACGTGAGACCGTTTCCCACCGAACCGTCCACCGAATCATTTCCTGAAATATAACTGTAAAGCACTCCAAAACGACATCATCTCCTATTAAACGCAAATCGTATTATCCGGCCAGCACAAAGCCGAAAAAGTGTCGGCGACGGTGGTATTTATGGCCGGAAACATACCCGATTCGGCAACAATTTTTCATCGCACAATGGGGCCAACGGCTTGTTTCCCAAGTTAAAATTCATCTAGTTTTTGGCACTTTTTTCGGAGCGATAATCAGGTATAACTCGTATTATGAACTGAAACTGAAACTCCTATTTATATGTAGTACTCTAAGTCTGGACAGCCTGTGAGAATATTGTTTACGGCGCCACCTATAGGCCGAAACTCAGTTTACATTGTGAACAATCATATTTGTCCACATTTTCAACTACCAATTTTCCGCGCCAATAAAAAGTCGAGCAGCTTTCACTGAGCTGTTCATTAAAAAGTTCCTGATAGATGATGTTTTTTATATGCATTTATAAACTGCATATAAAAATAGATGAATTCTATTAGTTTCTAATAGTTTATTTGATTTCAGTACCTAATATCACTGGAAAAATGGCATATACGATCCAAATTGTTGTAGAGATAAAATCTCTGAAAATCTCTGAAATCCTCTAAAAACCTCTCCAAACTAAATCTGTCAGAGATTTTCAGGGTTTTCAGAGTATTTTTCAGAGATTTTCAGAAATTTGATTTCTGCAAGTACGACGCTGCATTCTTATTTGCATTTGCATTGCAAGTTGATTGAAATTGACTTGAGTTAAGTCGCAGTCCAGAAGATGGCAGCAAAACGAAAGTTGATTGAAATATGCACGCGTCGGGTCGCATCGAAAACCGTTAATGCGAACAGGTCGTTTGACGTGGGAGACTGCGCTCGCACTTCCCGCGTATTCATTAGCATCGACGGCCTGACGGAAACGGCGCTCGTTATATTGGAAATCTAAGCCCGCGCGTGCACCCTTGATATTGTAAACCGCCCACGAGGACGCGCCGGTCTCTCGTTATCTTGCCCGAAGCACGTCAAGAACCGGCGCTGGAAATCGGGCTCGCGACTGCGATTTCCGCCGGTGACTCACCTGCGGAAGAGCCGATCAGCCAATGCCCGCGCTTTCCAGCAGAGTGTCGAATTACCAAAGCGGACGGCTAACCAACGCTTGTCACGCCAATCTCGTCGCCGTTACACCAATTTCGACGCGCAATCATCGGCCGAACCCGAGTTTTGACTGTTTGATCAATAAGGGGAGCCAACGGGACTGCCCATCAGTGGATTGTTTTGCGAAATTCGAATAAAAGGGGGGGGGGTTAATTAAAGAAGAGGAGGGGGAGAATTTGGAAGGGGAACATATATATATATATATATATATATATATATATATATATGTATATGTGTATATTGTATATATATATAGTGATATATATATATATGTATATGTATATGTATATGTATATGTATATATTGTATATCAATATATTGATATATATACATATATATGTATATATAATATTGATTTAAAGATAAAGGTGGTATAGACTGTTAAAAGAGCTAGTTTGCAGTGAGACGATTATTCTTAGAATTAGAGGAATATTCCTATGGTAAATGGAATCCTCTTATTTTGAGTGTATATGCTTTAACAGAGGAAAAACTGGTATAAAACTGATCTATAAATGTTGATATAGTTATGAAGAAGTAACGAAACTGACAAAATTAGCGAAACTAACTTTGAAAGCGGTACTGTTTGATTTGTAAATAAGTAATTTCGAAACTGTCCAAACAGCGTAAAATAAACTCCCGAAAACACTTTTCTTCTAACTGTACTCTTTAATCCAGAAACACTCCCGGTGACATACATTTTACTGGCGCCCAACGTGGTCCTCATTCCTAACTGCGGTTGGGGAACACTTGAACGTTTACCTATGACATATCAACCAATTTGTAGACTGAAGCTAAATGACGAGGAATAACTAGTTTGTTTGTCACAAGTTAAGTTTTAAGTCGCGTCGAGGAGATTATGTACTTAAACTGCACCACGTAATTGAAATCGTGGTTAACTCCGTCCAATGGATTTTTGAATTAATTTGGCTAAATTTCGTGTTAAAATTGGCGGAAATGAAATTCGGCTTCATTGTTTCACGTACGTATAATGTTCAGGACTTCACGCTTTGGTAACGTTAAGTAATTAAAAAGTTCAATATTTCGAGTTATGTAACATCGTTCGGATTGCACGTATACAACGTAATTCATGCAACGACTGTCACTGACGTCTGTTAGATTCGTATTTGAGATATTGTATATTAATGTTTTCGCAAAAACTGGGCTATTTCTGGTGAATGTTTAATTACATTAGGCAACCGGTTTACTTGTAAATGTAATAAACGAATTTTTGGCACACGTCAGTTGAAGCATTCGAGAGTTTTGTTGTAATTGAAAAATAAATATTTAATTGAAATATTAAATGTAATAATAATAGAAATTGGAAATTCGTGACGATAATTATTTTATTGAGTGAATGGTACTGGATTTGTTGCGAGTTTGTATAAACTTATTTTATAAAGCGATATAACGTTTTTTCACACTTCTTTCTGCAATCCACTTAGTTTGCTGTTTTACTATACATCAAGTTCTTTATTTATGAAAAATATTAACCTTCCCCTGTCCACGACAGATGTATCGACTTCCCGTAGGACAGGAAACTTTTTGTCAATTTTTTCCCGTCCTCGAATGACGCATAAATCATATTTTTTCCAACACGTGCACTGAAAGTGATATTTTTCTGACACAACAAACACCCTCAAAACAATTTTTCGTAAACTTCTCGCAATAAATATTCTTCGCAACTTATGGGAGTCAATTGATTTTAAATAAACTCAGTTAGAAATTAAACTCTACATAAATACAAATATTATATTCAAATTACCCAATAAAAAAAGTAATAAGAAAAGTCAATTGGAAGAAATGAAAAGCAAGAGAAATTTTGAATGTCTACGAATGTTTTTTTTTTATTTTTGTGTATTTCTTTTTTGTATATCGCTGTCTAATTCTTTCTATTTTTGAAAATAGTCCTTATTTGTATATTTGGAACTAGTCCTTGATTAAAAGTAATTTCATATTTAATTGACGAATTACTAATTTTAAGAAAATCAATTGGAAATTTTGCTGTTTAATTACTTTATCTGAACTAACAACTTCGTTCTCTTTTTTAGTGAATTACTAAAATTAGCAACAAAGTACTTCGTTCTCTTTTTTACTAATTTCACTTCTTTATCATCTCTTCTTCTTTTGCATAGTAAATTAACTTTGATTTGAATTACTTCAGCTTCTTTTATTTTCCAACCATATCAAATCCCTCGTACCGAGTCATGCCAACTTGACAAGCTATCCCAATATTTTCCCACTTCAAATATAATGAAGCACATAAGCGGCTCACTGACAGCGGCTCTGCCCGGAAAGCTTCGCTCGAAAGTGTCATTTTTCTTAGCGGCGTGCGAAAAATCGCGCGGCTCCCATAGTGGCCGAGGATCTGGAAAGCCGAGTGTGACGCCATTTGGGAGTAGGTTCGGATTCGGGGACAGGCTTAGCCCGGCGAGCAAAAAGGGTGACGCTTTGACGTAAAGCGATGAAAAACAAATTAGGCGCAATAACCGCCGGCGACAAGCCGATTACGCGCGGGGTCAAAGTTCAGCCAATTGAAATGCGATGATGTAAGTGCTAATCTGCTAGCCGGTCGGCCAGATCACACAGATGCAAATGATACGGCTCTCGAAAAATTGCCGTTCGCCTCAAATTGCCGCTTTCCGTCACGGCATGAGATAATAAGATAGTTTTTTTCGATGGACGGACAATTTTTTCGACGCTTTTTACAGTGTACCGCTTTTCTGGCGGAAAGAAGAAACGAATTCGAGCGATTCCACGTCTCACCGAGGAATCCAGTCGGGCAGACCCGATTTTCAGTTGAACGAACTCGCCAACCGAATTTGCGGGCGAGAAAACTGACATTTAGTCGCGAGGACTTTATAGGCGAAGTGAACGAATTTGAGGAATTTTTTGGTACGTGGAATGGACATTTTTGCATTTTTCTGTTTGTATTTTGATTTCGGGTTCAAGTAAGCGATGTGCTAACGAAACTAACTAGAAAAACTCAAAACTATAATCCTAACTGCAACTGACTTTGTTAGTTAATCAATTTAGCAAAATAAACAGTGTTTACTTACATCAATTAAATGTTAAATAAATGTATTGCTTGATCTGAATAGATTTAAACAAAATATAAATTTGCAATTCTGTAACTAAATACCAGAATGAAATGATGTAGCTAAAACTACGTAGTCAGTTTGAAAGTAACCTAATTTAATAATTAAGAAAATTAATCTAGTAACTAGTAAAAAATATTGTAGTAAAAAGTATTCTAGTATTTCTCAACCATTCAAGCAAATTCATCGTACTTAAAAATATTTAATTTCTCCAACTCCCAACTAAACTAATTCAGCTGACCCAATCCCTCTTCTCTCCTCATTCTTCATTTGGAGGTTACCTCCATCGCCTACTAACGACTCCCTCTTGACACACCCGAACTAACAACTCCACAAGCCATACAGAAGAAGGATTATGATAACAAAGCATACAACCCGCAGCATTAAACTGTCATCGACGTTTTTCGGCGACATTCGCTTTGGTAGCAAACACCTTTCGGGCATCATAAGCCGTGACAGTCTTGCTTTTAAGCCGTTAAGTTGTCACATATGCGACTTGACTCAAATTTTATTATTTCAAGATACCCCCGATTCAATGAATCCCATTTGCTGATCAACTTTTTGAGAATGTCAGTGGTTCAAACTACTTTTAGGTACACATGATTTAATGGGACCCAATTAACCCTTCCCCGCTAGGTTGAGCCCAAAAGACTCTTAATTCGATCATTTTTCACATATATACACTTATTTAATTCATTTCGACTCCTATCGTTTGATATAATATACAAAAATTTCAAATCTTAAGCAATTACTTAAAATAGCGATAGAGGTTAACCAATTCAAAAAGCATATATTCCAAACAAGTACCCTACATTATCACTGAACCAAACAAGTTCGGGAACAATCTAATTGAATCGATTCCAATTAAAGTATCTATCAATCAGATCGGTTTACTGACCCATTACACTTTACAATCCTACTCTTCAACTCACCCATCCCAAATCATTTTCAATCCGCTTTTCGCAACAGGGACCCACCGGGTCTGCTTTCAATTAATACGTGTGAATCGACACTTTGCAAACCGACAAACCCGCCTCCTCAACAGCCCAAAACCCCTCCCTCTCCCTCCCCCACAAAAAGTCCCCAAAAATTCGCCGACAGATGGTATCGGGAAGTTTCCCCGAATCCGTTTGGTGCGCGAAATTTCCGCTTTTTCCTTTTGCGCGTCCGGTATGTTTCGATCATTTAATCGGCCTTTTAAAATGAAAAGGGATACCGCACGCCGAAATAAAATTCGCAGCACTCGGGACCGGCAATGAAAATAAAGCAAACGGTCCCAAGACAGAGGAAGAGAAGGCATACATCTGCTTCTCGAGTCAGAGAAGGAGGGAAACGAGGGGAGGGAGAAAAAAGGGGGTGAGGAGGCAGCGGAAGACAGAAAGAAAGAAGGAAGAAAGAGCGCCCACCACCCCGCGGCGCGCCCATTGCATTCCTAGCATCCTTTGCCGCTGCTGCTTTGACTCGTCGCGCCGACCGAGTCAAAAATCAAACCTGCTCGTTATAGATCGTAGGTATTTGTGAGTTCGACGAGCCGGTGGGACCCTCGTCCTCTCCCGGACCTCATTCCCCAAGAGAGACAAAGACTTTGTCCCGAAAGAAAGCAACGAGACATTACGTAACTCGTCAATTTTTCGTGCAGGAGACGACTTACGTCGAGTAAGTCGTCGATGGCGAAGAAATTGCAGTTGGAAAAAGGGTTACTGGTACTTTAGGCTTGTTAAAAATAACGAGTGCGATCGCGTGGGGGGATTGGGATATATGGGATTTTTTCGAGCAATGGAGAAGTATTGGATGGTCTGAAAAAATTATATCATGCACTAATATATCGGTATATTGAAATGAGGGTATTTGGTGACAATCGATTTTTGGTAGCGATAAATGTAGTGGGTAAACATTCAGACTTCTAAGATATTTATAAAAAGAAACTGAATTTTTTAGGAGTAGATTTCTTTATAATTTGTCAGCAATTTTATTTAATATCTCGGCTTCTAAGCAGATGAAATGCTTGGGAATTTGGTAAATCAAATAGCAGCCTCGAAATAAACGAGATTTAAAGTTTCATCGAATTCTCATTATTTTAACTTAATAAGGGAGTTACCTTAACGTAACTGACTTTATAAGACCGTTCATAGGAAGTTCCTTAATCTCACTGATTTGAACATTCCGTCAGATTAATCTAAATTTCTTAAATAGATATATAATTTTCAACTTAATCCCGTGCTTTTTCGCTCAACTCAATCTTCATTTGAGACACAAAGATACCCTTTATCGAGGTTCTCCTGTAAAGATAAATAACTTCCTTTATCTTCATTCCCGACCTCCGATGGTCCTTCACAAAGCAACTGCAACTTATTATTTAGAATTATCCAGCACTTTATTCCCCCTCCCCCGTAATCGGGTCACGAACGTAACCTAAAAGTGCTAACAAATTATCAATACGTCCAATACTATTTCACTCAACAAAATGCACGAGTAATAATTTTTCTTAGAGTCCGGTTAGTCATAGTCGAACAGGTCGTTAATATTCAGGGTTTTCGGGACGAAGAGGGGGCAGGAAGGGGGACGGATTCAATGCAGTTTGTATAAATCGGCGTCCAATGATTCGGCAGTTTCAAAGTGTTAAAATGTAGTTAGTTATAGTGGATACCTCGACACGATGATTGAGTTTTCGGACTGTTTTTCGAGCGCGGCAGTTTTTGTCTCGCGTTATCTCTTTTTCGCGTCTTTATAATTATAACATTGTTTTTAAAATTATATTACACGTATGCTCGGACCTTTTTTTATCTTTATCATCACCTTCGTCCGGCGCTTTCATCTCAACCGATATGCTCATCATTTCTCTTCTTCCATTCAAAGCGTCCTTCTTTTTGTGCCCGCCTCTCTCGTTCCTTTTACACTGTCTTATATATTTTTAACTCTTTTTTCTATTCACGCTTCATTTTTTCGCTTTCATTATCTCCCGCGTTTTATCTTCACCTTCGTTTCCATCATTTATCAAAATATTCTGCAATTTATGTGACCTAACTGTTGCAAACAATCGCAGTCGCGTTTGTCGTAGAGTATTTATAAAAGCAATGTGTCAGAAATTTATTGTTACACAGTGACGATGAAAAAGAGTGAGGATTGTGTTACGTTGGTGCTCACTTCATCATGCTTTGAAAAATTAGCATTCAAAACCTGTAGTAACAGTCATTAGCAGCATTAACAATCTTTGCACACGGTTTCTTTGAATAAATGCCATTTCGATTATAAGGTGCTATTTTTATGGAATTTGAGACTTCGTTTCGTCATGGGGGGTTTTAGTACAGATGACTTACTAAGAGTTTATAGGTGATAGCCTAAGGTGTAAATGAAAAAAGTGACTTGTAAACTTTTTCTACTTTGGTTTTTTTGTTTATTGATTAGTTAATTGATTAGCTGTTTGGATATATGGAAACAGTTTTCAGACTATTGCCAGACAATTTCAGTCTGGGTCCAAACTTCAAATTAGACCAAAGTCAGTAGTTTGGACATTGCATAGAATTGGAAATTTTGAATTCTTTTGATTCGTTTTGAATACTGAGTCTGAATTCTTCGTTATGAATAAAACTGAATTCGTTTAAAGAAAATTAATTCCTTAGGCCTAATTCTTAACTCTGGTGCTGTAAGACATAGACTCCGTTTGTCGCTAAAAAAGACTGAGTTTAGCATTTACTTCAGTAGCAATGAACATAAAAGCAGAAAAGAATTCATAATTTTTCTTTGACTGTCGTTTGAGGAATTGAAAACAAAAGTTGAATTAAAAAATGTTCCCAAATGAGACCATTTTTAGTCTGGAATAGAACAGAATTGAACAGAATTGAGAATAATAAAACTGAATCCTAAATCTTTCCCAGGATTATAATTGCTTCTAATTGCTTGAGTACTTTTTGGTACCAGTCTATTTAGGTTTACATTAAACTCGCAACAGTCTGGAAACATTCTGGTACAGTTTGGATACTATTCAGCAATGGTCTGGGAAGATCCCGAAGACTATTTGGCATTAATCTGGCTACTGTCTGACAACAGTCTGGCAGTAGTCTACTATCTGGCTTCACATTATCTCCATACAAAGGTTCCTACAGGATTCCCATTTTTAATTACCACTCTCCAACACTCGTTCTCCTTTATCCTTCCCCAATTTCTCCTCGTCCCCTCCGTCAACTTTGCTACTCCAAATCTCTTCCCCTTCCTTCCTACTTCAAATCATTTATTCACCCCTCCACCCACGAACCACCCCTGTCTCAAGATCCTCGCAACCCCCAACGTCGTAACTCGCCGAAAAAGCGCCCCGGCCGAAAATCTTCTGGCGTTGCGTGTCCAGTCACATGGCAACAGCAATATTTTCTCCCGTTTGCCGCGTTCCTTTCTCATTCAGCAGCGACACGCCACGTCCCATTGCGATTCAGCCGCGCTGCGCTCGACGACACGCCGTGTCCTTTTCCCGCCCCAGCGACTCCCCCTCCCCTCATTCCCCCTCCCCCGGACTGACCCCCCGATCGGCGTAGAACTCGATCTGGATGCGTGCAAGATTCACTCAGGTATATAACAGGTTCGCTCGGGCTCCCTTTTTGAGAAAGTATCCCTCTCCTGGTGTTGGCCTCGCGTGCCAACTCGCCGCGCCATTAGGGCCCACGGGAACGCGATTTCGGCGCGGGTCCCGCACTTTTTGGCCGGACGCTCTTCACGCCCGGAGAGCGCTCTCACCCGGAGCAGCTGAATTATTAACCCTTTCTAATTATCGTACGGATCCTCGCAGCGTAATACCCGGGCGATGGTCGGGGGCCTTTTTTCGGCAATTTGGTTTTTTTGGTCGACTTTTTTTGCGCAGGCTGACAGTTTGGCGAGGTGACGAGGGTGTCGCAATTTGGTTTCGGGGGACGGAGTGATGGGTGGAGATTGATGGGGAAGGGTGGGGGCGACAAATTTGGGAGGGTTCGTAGGCATGGGAAGTGGTCGAAATGTTTACAAAAGTTTGATGGACGGAAAAAGATCGGGTTAGATGGAGGAAGATGTGTATGGTTAGGTAAAAATGAGGATGTGTGCCACACATGTGGCTCATGTATGTTTATGGATATTTGGCCATATATTCCTATGTGATTAATGTTGACATGTCATAAATGCGGAATTTATAGAAACATAATAAATGGTATCATTTTCGCGTATGTACCCATATATGTACCCATGTAGGAAATTGTGACAATTTTTGCAGCATTATGACAGGAATTGAATTTACCGTAGAGGCTTCATATGAATGCTATGGACATTTTCAAAAAAGGCAATTTTTACACAAGTTTTTGTTTTGCACGTTTTCCTTCATGGATAAATGTTTGTCTGCCTGTACGTGGCCTCATATTTATTTGTTTACAGCCCATATATTTTTTAATTGAATTGCCGACCTAAACAGTTTCCTAATCGAAAGAAGCATATAATGCTTGAAATAAATCTGTAAATGGTGAGATTTTTAAGTAAAATTAAGAACAGATTGAAGTTGCTCTAACAGAAAATTGTTTTGCATACATTTTCATATTTTCTCGAATCTAATCTCATCTTCCATTCAGTTATGCAAATATTGTTGTTGAAGCAAAATGGATTATTTTTGTCATGTAAAAGGTGTGAGCTGCATAGTTAAAAACTTTATAAGCAGTGTTTTATTTACAACATCTTTAGTGATTAACATAAAAAGGGTTGGAGTTTTTATATGTAATCCTGTATAGCCATTCGAAGATACACATTTTCCACAAAAAGTTTTTAAATATATTCGTTAAAAAAATTAGGGGAACACTTGATGTACTATCACATTGATAAAGTGTTCCCCTAATTTTTTGACGAGTAAATATTCCAAAAATGAAAAAAAATTATAATTTGAGATGATGTTTCAAATGATGTTTCTTTTCATGTCACATTGATTTCGAACCGCTAAAAACGGCCCAATTTGTAATATTTAATACCTAAATCGTTGTATTAAATATTATCATTTTTAAAAGTAAATCTATTAAAATCTCACATGTACCACATTAAGATTTATGTTTGCTTTAATGAAAAGCTCTACTCGCAATTCAAAAAAATGTAACTACCGAAGTTCAGATTATAAAAACGTCACAAAATGAACCAAAGTCTCACTCAATCGAAAGCCACATTCCTTCGTTCATGTTTCCCAACCGAAACTCAAAATCCGCTCGCACCGAACGGATCGCCGGCATTTCGCAATACACGTCAGTCTGTCAAAACTTCTCCACGTCCCGCAGATACAATTTCAGCACATAATTATTCAAAAGTTTTCGCCGCGAGGGCCGAAACCGCGTCCGGCGTTGTGCGTAATTTTTATTTCCACTCGAGAACAATTTTTCATCCGCCATTCCGGCGGATTCATTTCGACCGCCGCGCCAAATGACTCCCATTTAACGGATAATCAGCAAAGTAAACCACATTTCACGTCAGCGAAGATTGTATCGCCCATTATTGCAAAGCCACTCGATCGCGATTTACGTTGTCTCGGCCGAAAATAAAGCACAACGAAACAATTTGCGGCGCCCGAAAAAACACTCTGACGAAACGCGCGCGGCGAAATATACCGCGCGGCGTTAACACACAATGCGAAACAAAACTGTTCTAATTCAAAATAAATCTATTTATTAAACGCGAGAGCGCCCGATGAATAATGCAACGCAAATAAACGCACGAGTCTTAAACAAAATTGCGCCCGCGCGGATAAATAATTCATCGATATTTGCGCGGCCAACAAATAGCGTTTTCGAGTCGTTTGACTTAATTTATCTTCGCGAGAGTGCCGAGGGCGCGGCTTTTTCCGGCAAAGAAAATCGACGTGTTTTCCATTACAAACGCGCGAGATCAAAGTGGATTTCCGACCGTTTGCGATATTTTCCTTCCTCGTTAGATTCCATCTGTCCATTCTGCGCAAGTTTTGTTCAGCATAGATATTCTGTTGAAATTTCCTAGATATGATACTAGCCAATTTTTCCATGTGGCATAGTAATCAGGATTTGGCCTGTATTCTTTATAAAGAAATCGTATCTTTTTTTTTCTTGATGTGTTTTATTTTACATGTTCCATTTTTCAGAATCAAAATCACTGTATATTACCAATTACATATATTAATATATATTTAATATATTATAGAATTGGAAGTTTTTGATCGATTTATGTTGAGTTTAAATGTGTTAAAATTTTTAGAAAATTTAAAGCAATTTATAGATTAGATTTAGAATTATTTATACCAATCCTAAACTTTATTCTTAAGTGTATTCATATATTTTTTCTATTCTGAAAGACATAAAAAAGGACTCAACATTTTAAAATTCATACACCTGTGTACATTCTTGTATTCGGAAAACTTAAGAAACCTGTAAGCACGTAAAAATGTTCGTGCCGAAAGGAGACGTTCGTTTTCATAACGGTGCAATCGTGACTTTATTCGCGTCGATACACGATATCGGCTGCTTCATCGAGCGGAATGATTCGACATGCAAATTGTGCACTATTGGGTGACGCGGAAGAGTTAAAAGATAACTAGGGAAAAGGCCGATAGCCTCGGTTACTATAGATTTACGATTAGAAGCGCCGGCCGCGAGTCGCGCGAGGACGCGGATGACCGTTGCTCGGCAATCAAATCAATTCCAAGCGCTCATTGTTTTAACCCAAGTCAATAACGAATGCAAACAATACGGCCTGCGACTGTGCATCGCGCATCGAGCTTGCAATTATGGGAATGTCACATGGAGCTTGCGAAGAGAAATATACCGGTGTACTGGTGTAGGTACTGGCCAGGTAGAAAATTTAAAGAGTTATATGGCCATATATGACAACATATGTTTACATATATTTGCATAAATGTTGTCATATAAGCGACATAATGTATATTGCAAGTTATTAATTAGGATGGTTCGAAAAAAGGGGACTTTCGATTTTTTGTGCGTTCAGCTCGGAAATCGAAAACACTATAAAAATTATTGAGGTTCCCGAAAGATCATGCCGATTTTACATAATTAAGATTAAGAATTAAATTATAATATTAAATTAAGGATGAAAAATTTAGGATTAATTTAATAATTTTGAGAAGTTTAAACTTATGCGTCTTCCCCAAAGATCATGTCGATTTATCTTAATTGTGATAAATCGACATGATCTTTGGGGAACCTTAACAATTTTTATATTAGTTTCGGTTTCCGGGATGAACATAAAAAAATCGAAAGTGTCCTTTTTGATCCAGCCCACAATTGATATGCATATAAGGTATGTACGTATTAAATTGAATTTTTTCCCGATTTGTGAGTATAATAATTAACTGATGATTGATTATAGTGGTTTGATTTGCACTACAGACGACACATAATAACATCAGCTATTAATTTTCGTATGAATACATTACCTAACAATATTGTATTAAGTTTAATCTAATTGCAATAAATTATTATTATGTATTGTGTAACTCATTTTTTGCCGACAACTTTAACCTTACACTTAAAAATGTTTTCGGTCTGAAACAAGTGAATTTTATTATAAACAAATTACGCATACTTGTCTACAATTACGATGCAAGTATTCAAATATTATTTTTAAATGAAATAATTAAAGATTTGAATCTACAGGCAATTCTGAATTGTATTTTCCGGATTTTTCTACCTTCGCTACAAAATTCGAAATTCAACATTTCGATTTCGCGATGTACATATGCTCTGAAACTTCGACAAATTCCGGAAATTGTGCAAGGAAAACAGTGATTTATCGAAAATCGGGTTTTACGCGAAAGAAGATTGTTCATCCGGACGGTTGGTTTTATGTTGATTTCTGCGTTGTTCATTTGCCACTTCAGACCTGTTGGTTTTACCAATCTTCGCAAGCTTTTCTGTAATTGAATAAATCGAAACTCCAAATCGAAAAGCTCTTCAAAGAGAGTCGTTGCAACGTTTCTCGAAAGGCAAATTTACATCCACCGGGATGTAAAATTCTCGTCGTCGTAAATGTCTCGATACTCTGAGCAAAATTTGTATCTGAAACTTCAAAGCCCACCTCTCACTGTATTAATTTTAAAACGCCTAACTCAAATAGACTTCAATCAAAGTCGACTGACATTCAATGCTGAATTCCTGACAGTCTATAAAAGTCGTGAACTTTAAAAACCCCAAATGCCCGTCGATTTTCGTCGGCAGCTTTTACAATTTTAACATTTTAACATTCAATTATTTAAGTTCGATCGCATCACTGACATTGCATTTACGACAAAAAGGACACCAGTTTCGCGAATCTATTAATGTCTTACAATCCCTAATTGAGTAACGATACCAAAACGGTCAAACGAGAATAGACATCGCGAAAACGACTTATATAAAAATGAATATATGCGACATATATAGTAAATAAAACATATATGCAAACATATATATGACATAATAATTATTATGTCATATATATGTTTGTATTTCGATGTCGCATAAATGGCAACATGATGTGACATATATGGAAAAATATGAGCCATATGTGCCGGCATATATGAGTATATATATGTTGGCATATTTAAGCCATATATGTACATATAAGGTCGATGTAAATTTGTACCTGAAGACAGTTTTATTGAAACACACATGCGCCTTGTATGCATTGTTCGTATCGAGGCTCAAATATTTAGCGCAGCGCGAGACGCACGTGAACGAAAAGCAGAAGGTAGACGGCGAAATAGGACGAGGACGCTACATTTGGCCAAATTCCTAATCTTAACTTCACCAAGGCAGCCTTTCGACGCAGTCACGAATGGTTTAACGCGTTGAATTACGAACCGTTAGATCATTGGCAGCCTTAAAACACTTCGTCTGATGACTTTTCGATCGCACTTCACCCGGTTATTGCTTTACATTTTCGATGTTTTTCTAAACCAACTCCAGGATGAATTTTTGCAGAAGATTTGACAAAAATGGATTCCTTTTTTGCGTTTCGGTGTGGATGTGTTCAATTCACTTGGAAATGGGAATACATGGAACGGTGTGAAAGAAACGGGTATAATTTGTATCCGGTTATAGAGCAAAAAGAAGTGTTTAAAATGAAAAGGCTTCTGAAGTAACGTAGAGTCGGTTTTCAAGTGATTTGCATGTTAGCCTGTCGATGTACCATTAAAGTAAGATTGAAAACTTCAAATAAAATTATATTGATAAATGAACATATCCATACGGACGAAAATATATTCTTAAAATATGTCAAAATATATAAAATTAGTATAATTCGTGTATATTTTTGATATTTTTTTCATTTAATTTTATTTAATTATTTATTAAATATAAACAATGTAATGAAATATATTTAAAAATATACATAAATTAATATATAATACATATTTTAAACATGTTGAAAATGTAGTTTTTGCGGCAAAATGTGATACATTTTTAGTAATTTGTGATCAATACATTTTATCTGTTTCTATTCGTTTGCACAACTTCCTGATATAACTGAGTAGAAAAGTGAATAAAATTTACAAGTCTTCACAATTTGCTAATAATGTATCAATCGAAGAATGTAATGAGATAATTTGTTGAAAAAACTAAAAAGTATTTTATTTATATCCGTCTTCTATATATGATACTGACACGATATATATTCTGACACAATAACTGCTTTTTCTGTTCATTTCCAACTATCATTTTCGCAACGGACAATATAACAACGCGCAATAAAATCGCAGTTCTGCACGGTAACTTTGTCGAAACGTCAGCCGGCTAAATGTCAAAACACGGAATTTTTCGGGTTATATTCTTCTTGTTTCATTCTTGGCCGTTCGTCTTATCATTTCCGCAACGGTCCACTTTTGGATCCGCTTGTCGTCATGCTCGTCGCGAACCGAATGGCAACGACGCTTAAATCCTTCTCGCGTTTCTGACGGATAGTGACGCATCTTCGCAATTTGTCTTTCCGCTCTCGCAACAACTTTCGCAAACACGATATCCCGAACGTGTTTGTCGCGTGTTTCTCGCGCGTAATTAATGCGCCGATTGTGCGTTGCGAACAACGTTGGTTTTCGCCACTTCGTTTTCAGAAAACTTTGTTTTCCCAAAATGGGTTTTGGAAAAATGTAAATTTGTGAATTGGGATGTGTGAAAATGTATAAATGCAATATTTAGGATAAATATTGTTTAGGGGAGGGGGGATTTAGGGAAAATTTAATTTCTCCAAATGCATTTGGAAGAAACTTCGTTTTTCGAAGCTTTTTTCTGTGGTAATGTTTACGAAAACTTAGTTTTATTGATTTTTTTCAAAATCAAAACAAATTTTGATTTTATTTGTTTGTTTGTCTACCATAAAAATCTCGAATAATTAGCCGCCGGACGGATGTATCCGGAAAATGCAAAAAGCTTTCGCGACGACTTTATGTGCGTAACTTTATAGAGCTGTACGAAATGGCCGCGGTTGACTCAAAGAAAACAGCTTTTTGCTTTTTATTGCCCGGAGGACACCATGACGTGAAATGGGTCACACGGATACATTTCCGATATGATGTCATTTGACCGCGAACTGATAAATATTTTTAACTTTATCCCATTGTTCGTCGCAACTTTCGAGAGCTCACTTCTGTCCCATTTTTAGTTGCGTGACAATGATCGCAATTCGGCCGAATCTCGCGGGTTTCAGTCGAGATCAAATGGCGCAACAGTATTCTGTTGTGATAAGAGCGATTCAGAAATCTAATTAAAAAACATTTTTTTACTGTATCTGTATGGATCTATGCGGGTTCTGATAGTGAATTTACAAAAGTGTCTCATTTTGAAACACTTTGATGTAATAGACACGAAAAATCTCTCAAAACAAAAAGGTTTTACCCAAAAGAAATTTTTTTACCCAACACCAAAGCTGTTTAAATGTCCAAAAATGAAACACCAATGAGACATATTTTTTCTCTAGTGTTAACCAAATTTGTTGGGATTATTTCATTACGATTAAGATTATGCTGATCCGATGGATGAAGATTAAAATTTTTTATCAAATTTTATATCGGTCAAATTACTTGAAAATTTGGCAAAACAAATATTAACCTCACATTAACCTAAATTTATAGTTTCCATAAATTCTCACTATTTCGACTTAATAAGGGCACTGCCTTAATTTCGAAAAATGATATGTTCCGGTAACACTGATCGCGGTTATTTCAACCTGCCCATCAGAGGCGATTTCGCGTCAATTTCATGTAAATTCACCTGAAGACGGTCATGTTAACTGTATTCTTGTTGTAGCAGCATCACTTTGACGAAGCTTTAAACTGCGACGCCAGTTACACCAACCCAAGTTTCGGTGTTTTCGCGACTAGTTCAGACTAGTTGGGTTGGTGCACTGCCAGAACATCAACGTAACCTTTCTTTTTGCTCGGGTCTATTCTTTCTTTTCCGTGAATTAACTACGTTACTCATGCGAGCGAAAGTTATTAATTTTAACTTAACCCTAGAAGCGCCTGGCTATTTGGAGGGACGTCGCGTGTATGAAAACATCGTTGTCGTGTCGTCATTTCTGGATACATTATGTCAAATGTTCCTTGACTGTACTGAGCTTATGTTAGAGTTAGAGTTTGAAACATAGAGAAACATAGTTAGTGCTATAATTTATTATTAGTCAGCTAATCATTGAATTAATTAGTTCACAGTGAAAAGTAATTGAGCTATTTTTAATAATTCCCTTCAGCTGCAGTAAAACATTATTTGAAGCATTGATGTTAAAACTATTTTATTGGCAGAAAAATATGAAGTTAAGATTTTTTATTAAAGCAAATAATAAAAATTATGAAGACAAATGAAATAAAAATACAACATTAAAAATTGTCATTTATTTATGTTCCTTGAGTTCAACGTCTTAACAGCTTTAATTAGTATTATGACTTTCTTCTAAATAATTATGATGCAGTTCTGATTAATTTATCCAGAAATCAGTATACAATCGACTCTCATTTATCGAAATTCGTACGCATGGGAAAGTTACTCTGAAACGAATTCATCGTTTTTCAGAGTATAAACATGTAAAAAACGCATAACATCTGCTATAAAATATCAAAGAAACGTATAATGTTTACTTTTTATCGAAACCGTGCTTGTCAAACTTGACGCAACAACAGCATGTCCACCGACTGAGATATTGGTAAAATGCGTGTCGGCATTTTAAAGTAAACCATTTTTATTGCAACCAGAATCTATAGAATGAATCCGAACTTTAATTTCAACGCTTTTCCAGGCGGGTCAAACAAAGGTCGAAAATCGAACTTTTCCAATTCGTTGCCATCCCCGATACAGGATGAACTTTATCGATCTTTTTGGTATGCAAGCTAAAAGAAATATTGCATATTCCGTAATTAGGTTGTTTTAATTATGATCTGTTTAAAGAGAAGTTTTTTTAACAAATACTTTATTGCAAACGAACATATTTTTATTCGATCTTTGAATAAAAGGGAGTGGAAAAATGAAATGGTATTTTTAAAAGGACTAATGAAATGGGAAAAAAGAAAAAAGGTAATAAAAAAACCGATTTTAGCTTGCAAGTATTTTTCCAATTTGATAAATGTTCATAAAATAAAATTGACTATAAATTTCACAATTTCTCCACTTTTATTGATTTGTACCCGTGCTCAACACTTTAGTAAAAACTGCCACAACATTTTTCTGCGTGTAGTCAGGCCGAAAATGAGCGTAAACGATTTGCCCGCGTTGTCCTCTCTTGCCTCGAACAAAGCATCGTCGATCGATCGAAAAATGTCGACACCGGGAAATCGCGATAGGCCGTTCCACCGCGAGCGCAACAATAACGCTGCGCCGCGGAATCGGGAGGAAACGCGCGGGATAAATCGCAATCGCCACTCGGGCCGTAAAAAGCGCGCGCCATAAATTGACGTGCGGGTATAATAATTTGACGTTGCAAAAAGGCATTATGCGTTGCGTGTACGTGCATCTAATCCACATGCGGCGCAAGATGTAGTGGATGCCGGGGGCCGAGCGCTGGCCGCGCTCCAGCCTCCTACGCGGTCGATATAATCATCCGCATCTCCGAGAGCCAGTGACGAACGCAAACGACTAAGAACAAGACGAGCGCGGGCTTCGACGGGGACAGATCCGCCGGGGGAAGCAGCGCTATTGGCACCAGGCCGCTTCAAATCAATGACCCGCAGTTACAATTGTAAGCGGCTTAGATATTTTCGGGCGGCGACAGAGAAAACGAGATGGTTCACTGAAAACATTAATTCGATAGCACAAATGCACCAGTGGGTGCATTTAATTCAGTATATTGTATGCAAATATAGTTTATAGTATCCCTATCAGCGAATAATATTTTTATTATAGGAATATTCAAAAAATATATTTTAAATATTTTTTAAAATATTTCTAGAACATTTCCTAATATTTAATAATATTATTTTAATGTTGC